>CM032232.1:27622500-27715000 GCA_019009955.1 Riptortus pedestris
TAGCCAGGATGGGACTTAGGGTTTTATTTAATGAATTTCGTCACCAAATAAATATCCTTGCCCAGGAGGGAATCGAACTTGCCACCCTAGGATTACCATGTGAGATTAAAGGCAACGCTTTAACTCGCACGGCTAGCCTGAGCCCCTAGACCAACAATTATAGGAATTTATATATGCAACAAGATTGGTTTGTATATGCATACAATGTTTCGATTCCAGGCTCAAACCCCCTCCTCTGATCCCATTTCAGCCATTAACGAACTTTATATTTAGTTCTTCGAGGGAACTTGATAAATTGGAGGGTAGGGACAGGAATCTGAATAAAAAGGAAGAGGTCGCCTGGCTTCGACATGTCCGCGATACCGCCCTCCATCTTGCAAGGCAAGAGCCGCAGTCTCTCTTAAAATGTTTCAACTTTTTGTTCCTCTCTAACTTTCCTTTGGTTTTACTTGATGTGGTTTCTTTCGTGGATACTCTTCTGGTATACCTGTTCTTCCATTTCTTTTTAGCTTGTGTTTTAAAAATATATTTTAGGTTTAATAGTTGTTTAAGGTTTTCATGTTATTGGATTTTCTTGTTTAGGATAAGTTTTTTGTATTTGTTTCATATTTTAAATAGCGTCAATTGCATGTTTTTAATCTTGTTCTGTTTATGTCAACAGGTGCTGCTGCTCTGAAAGTTCACTTTGTCATTGTGAGAGGAAAAGAGGCCTACTGTTTACATCCAAATGGATTCACTTTAGTTTCCCCCTCCCCCACCTCTGCCCCCGCTGTACCTTTGGGTTTCCCCATACCAGTGGTCTCCATTTATTAAGATATAAAATTTTGAATAGCTAAATTGGGCCAGGTAACATCTCACCGAGCACAGCTAAGCATAAAAGTGCAACATTTGGGAGATTTAGTTTAAGTCCAAAAAGTCCTAGGGGAACCCGCAGCTGCGACTCCTTTGCCTCTGTTCAGAGAAGTGGCAGCAAGAGCCTAATTAACTAGTCTACATACCTAAAGCCTAAATACTAACCTAAACTCACATACACAATACATATAATTTACAAATAGATACATTTTTACTTTACTTTTTCAACACATCTTGGGCAAAGGTCGTGAAGGCTGAAATCTATCAGCGTCGTTTACCAACATATGGTAACTCTCAGGAGGCCTTTAGTCTTGCATAATAAACGTTTAAATGTTATGTTTAATAGGAATTGGGACCGTTGGGGCGTTAAAAGGCGTGAATCGTGCGCATGACAGCTTACCCATTGGAGCTCACCTTTACAACTTAACAAGCTGCGTACCTGAAGAGATAGTAAAGCTATTGACAGAGGCAATGGGAAGAGTTGCTACCTGTTGCTTGAGGAGTAGAACATCGTGCCGCCGCATCCAGGAGAGGGCTTAGGGAAAACTAGGAATGTCCCTGTAGATGGCCAAGGCTCTCTCTAGCTAGAGCAACACCTGGTCTCCAGGGATTCCTGAACAATCTGGGAGATTCCTCCCTTCCCATGGACAACCACACCTGAATATCCTGGAAACCTTTATTCTTCTGACGCGTCTCTGAATAAAGAACGACTCGGTATTGAGTGCAACTCCATTGGTAAGTTTTCGAGAAAAAGCCATTTTCAAAATAAGAATAAAGAGAACCCCTCAGGCATGTCTGTTAATGTTCTAGTGGAATATCTAAACAGTACAATCCTTGTGGAAATGCTTTCTTCTCTAAATCAATAACCTTCTCTATAACAGCTCTATTCATGCAATCTACTGTCAAATGGGGATTAAGGTCAGCGGATTATCCCATCATTTTTTCACGACAACTCGAAAGACGAGTCAGCTTGCTACATTAATAATTCCCTCGCTCATGGACACAGTTTCTACTGTCATAACTTGGAATTAGTAAAAAGAAATAAAAAAGTCCGTCACGCAGGGGTTGCGTAAATTAAGCAGATTTCCGATGTGAAGTTTTACAATAGAGAAATCTGCATACTGGTAACACAACACACCAAACGGTAATGAGAAATCTTTCAGTTAATTAAAATAAATTCCCAACTGAAACGGCTTCTGAATTGTTAGAATAATTTATATTTTAATAACTCACATTTTAGTAGTCAAAGATCTAAAGAAGGGGGGTGGGGGCGGATGAACAAAACGTATTAGCATATATCACACAAAGTAACGAAGGTAAGGTAAGGTTAGAAACGACAGGTAAGGATAGAAGAAACTTCCACCTAAGCCGAGTAATACCCACACTATACCCGACCACAGACTTCATAAGAATGCAAATATCTCAGTTAATATTCAAGATAGAGAATAAATATATATAACGGTATTTATAGTACATTTAATTTGCAATAAGATTGGTTTTATACAATTTTTTGATCCGATGCATAATATCGGAGATATTTTGAGTTTTCGAAAATCCCCCCTCTAAACCCCCCATATGGAAATATGGAGTTTCTTATGATCAAACAAAAATTGCGACCGCTAGAGCGTTAAAAGATATATATATATATATATATATATATATATATATATATATATATAATTTTGAACGGACCTCATTTTCGTCATCTCCTGGGAAGGATCGATGGACATTTGAAGATATTTTTCGAAAATCGCGTCCCTTAAGGGAATTCTGCTTAAAAAAAAACGTAGCGCAGGGGTACGTGAACTAAGAAGATTTCCCCCGTTCTGGTATGACACACTTTTGATCTCATCTCACAACATAGTCCCTATTTCTACCCAAAAAAAAACCGTTGAGTAGAAGGCTGGGGAAGGATTACGGAAGCACGAATAACTCGCTTAATACTTTTGTTATCAAAGCGGAATACCTAAACTAAATTAAACTAATGTTCACGTTCGTTAATGGCTAGAATCGGACCAGTGGGAGAGAGGTTTGAAGAGGGGGGATTTCGAAAATTCGTGAAACCTTCGTATACATTGTATCGAAAATTGCATAAAGCCAATCTTATTGAAATGAAATTTCCAAAAAAATGTGATTATACAAATTAGTCCCAGCCTTCAGTAAACCCCAAATCCTAGTCATGTAATATTAAAAATAAACTTTTTATCACTATATTTGGAGCTTAAATATGCCTTTATTATGCGAAAGATATGCAAATTAGTTGTCATGAGTGATGATGTGATCAATTATGATTTTACATTCTTAAGGACAACATGTTAATTCAATCTACACCATTTAGTCAAGCCTTATTAGACAGAAATATAGGTCAACCTCTGAGCGAGAGAAAATAAGCTGAAAGATCTTATAGGTCTATAGTTTGGACATCTAAAATTTTTCTCTAAAGTCTTATGACTCAAAAGTCTTATGAGTGTCCACGTCATAAAATATTCGGGTCAAAAAAATCGGGTTTTATCTAGTTTCCTATGGTTTTAACGCTATTTACATTTATAATAAATATTGTAGACAACTCCCTTAATACTTTTGTTATCAAAATACCCAAACTAAATAAAACTTATGATCACGTTCGTTAATGGCTAGAATCGGACCAGTGGGAGAGAGGTTTGAAGAGGGGGGATTTCGAAAATTCGTGAAACCTTCGTATATATTGTATCATAAGTTGCATAAAGCCAATCTTATTGCAATGAAATTTCCAAAAAAAATGTGATTATATAAATTTTTTTCTGTATGTTTAACGATATTTTTGCATTTTTATTTTATTTTTTTTAATTTTCAGCCTTCAGTTAACAGCGACTCCTACTCATGTCATTATAAATATACTCTTTTTTTCACTATATTTGGAGCTTAAATACCAAATATTGCTTTCACGGTACCTTTATTATGCAAATTAGTTGTCTTGAGTAATGTGATGTGATCAATTATGATTTTACATTCTTAAGGACAACATGTTAATTCAATCTACACCATTTAATCAAGCCTTATTAGACAAAAATATAGGTCAACCTCGGAGTGAGAGAAAATAAGCTGAAAGCTCTTATAGGCCTTTAGTTTGGACATCTAAAATTTTTCTCAAAAGTCTTATGAGTGTCCACGTCATAAAATATTCGGTTCAAAAAAATCGGGTTTTATTTAGTTTCCTATGGTTTTAACGCTATTTACATTTATAATAAATATTGTAGACAATAAAAGTAGCTCAAAATATTTTTATAACATTTTTTTTATACATCATGTCCTTTTTCAGAATAATGCAAGGTCAATCGTCACTCTACGAAGCTAATTATTTGCTGGATACACCAAAATTCAAGTCATAAGCATTTACAGGAAAGAAGTTTAATGAACTTGATTTTTTGTGATTATAAGGAAAGTGGAAGTATATATCATCGTTGCGGAGTGGAATGGCTTTCCTGAACTGCATAAGAAGGATTACTAAATTAAAATATATTTAATTAATGAAAAATTATACTCAATGTAATGTAATAATTATTAAAAAAATAATTATTATCAGTTATTGTTTATAACTGTACATATTTTTAACTTTAATAGACTTTGTATGGCGTATTATATAATGTGACTTACGGTTGACCTTGCATTATGCTGTAGATAGCTAAGCTCCGCAGGTTCAACGCCCTCTATCGATCAAAAATGGTTTGATGTATAATAGTTATTTATTATACAAGTGACGAAAGTAGATCATTTTACAACTCGAGTGAAACGTTTACCCACACGAGCGAAGCGAGTGTGGTAATTTCACGAGAGTTGTAAATTCTACTTTCGTCACAAGTGTAATATTAAATTTTTTTCTGTAATCGTGTAATACATGATCAGATCTAACCAGAATATGAACAAAATTAGGATGTTGTGAAGATTATGGTATGTTGTTGGTAGGTTATAAGCATGGTTGTGAAAGGTTATAAGCATAGTTATAAAACAACTAGTGATGATTGTGAAGTAGTGCAGTTATAAACAAGTGCAGGTTATAAACAAGGAAGGTAATTATTATTATATTTAAATTCTAAAATATATTGATTATTTCCACCAATAATTCATTCACATTTCAATTTATTTTGTTAAAATAAATTCTTACAATGTTAAGAAACATTTAAAAGCATTTAATTTCCATCTTCAAATTATTTTTTAATTTATACTTATTACTAGAAGGCAATTCACTTTCTTCACTCTATTGCAAAATGTTTCACTTTCTTCACTCATTTCAGTTTAGTAATGTTACCATTATTCAACGATTACAGAAAAAAAACATGTTTTAAACAATAGTTATGGAAACTTTTATTCTCAATAATATTTATTATAAATGTAAATACACTTTAAGTAAGGGATGGTCAAGAAAATAATGAATACTTCAAATGATTAATTTAAAAACATTCTCCTACTGGCGCTGATAGTGGAAAGATGTAGCCGTTAGTTTCGTTGCCTTTCTGTGGTAGAATTTCTCTTGATGAGGCGCCATATGGACGCGAAACTAGTTGATAAATGGAAATGATTTTTAAATTAATCATTTGAGGCATTCATTATTTTCTTGACCTTCCGCCTTAGGTTAGTCAAAGTGAAGTTAAATTGGTCATATTCGCACGATAAATGTAAATAGCATAAAAGCCATTGGAAACGAGATTCATCCAGAAAAAAACGATTCGTTTGACTTCTGTCCTCGAATATCTCAAGATGACATACACGAGATTTTATGAGACTTTTGAAATAACTTTTAGAGTGACAAAATAAAGGTTAATTCCAGTTTTCAGCTTATTATCTCACATTCCGAGGTGAAACCCTAATATGACTATTAGTCCAGTTATGCTCGATATTCATTGAAATTAATAGCTGAATTAGGTCCATGAATAGGGAGGAGAGATTAGAGTGGGGGGATTCATAAATTCAGAATATTTCTGTTAATATGGATCGTATCGAAAAAAGTCCGTCACGCAGGGGCTGCGTAAACTAAGCAGATTTCCCACGTGAAGTTTTACAATAGAGAAATCTGCCTAATAACAACTGTAGTAATAAGAAATCTCTAAACCTAAAAAACATTATTTAGCGCGTTATAACCCAGTAGTTTCTAGCCCAAAAAACAGTTAACCTAACCTCTAAACCTATTCACGAGGGACGATAGTTATGGAAACGGCCGCCAGAGCTCTCGTCGGAAACTCCGAACATAGCCTATTGGTGACCACACGCAGAATACAAATGCAAATATCTCGGTTAATATTCAAGATAGAGAATTAATGTATAGAGCATTATTTATAGTAAATTTAATTTGCAATAAGATTGGTTCTATACAATCTTTTGATCCGACGTATAGTAACGGAGATATTTCGAATTTTCGAAAATCCTCCCCTCTAAACCCCCCCTCCCACTGGTCCGATTTCAGCCGTTAACGAACTTGATCTTTCTTTTTACATAAAACGCTTAAATATGAAGTTTGGTAAGGATCAAACAAAAATTGCGACCGCTAGAGTGGTAACAGACAAATATATATATATATATATATATATATATATATATATATATATATATATATATATATATATATATATATATACAATTTTGAACGGACCTCATTTTCGTCATCTACTAGGTAGGATCGATGGACATTTGAAGAAAAATGTCGAAAATTCCGTCATGAGTACAACCTCAATAGCTGATTTCCCTTATGGGAAATCTGCTAAAAGGATAAAGAACCAGTCTTGTAATATTATTGATACTCTACTACTGTTAATTAATGCATTATTTCTTCTCAAATGTGAAGCTAGTTATACTTGCTTTCAGCACTCAATAAACTCCCACTACTACTTCTAAATATTTACTTTGAAATAGACAATATATGGTGAGAAGAGATCAATAGTGTTTACTAATAGAAAGTGGGAAATCTGCTTAGTTTGCGAAGCCCCTGCAAGGCAGAATAATGTCATGTTTGTGTTTGCTCTAGTAATTCTGAAGTAATAATTCGGGTGCCTGTAGAATATGGACTTTTTTTAGAGAAGCTAAGCAACTGTGCTTGCATTTCTGTCTATTGCATATTTCAGATTTGATTGCGATATGTATCTGAGAAATGTCTATAAAATATCTGAGACATTGTGTGCATACCCAGCTGGCGTTGAGTATAGCCGTGACCTCTGCTCTAGTACCCTTGAGCGGCGCCTTCCTTTCTTCGGCTAGCCGCTACAATCCTTGCGGAAATGCTTTCTTCTCTAAATAAATAACCTTCTCAATAACAGCTCTATTCATGCAACCTACTGTCAAATGGGGATTAAGGCCAGGAGATTATCCTAGTACTTCTGCAAAAGAATTTCAAAGATACTGCCCTGTTTCATGGACATAATTTCTAATCGCGTTGTTAAGAGTTTTCTCTGACACAGTCAAAACTTGGCATTAATTATAATTTATAACGCAGGGGTTGCGTAAACTAAGCAGATTTCCCAAGTGCTGGAATGACACACTTGTGATCACAACATAGTCCCTATTTCTACAATCAAAAAAAAAAAGTTTAGTAGAAAGCGGGGGAGGATTATTGAAGCCCGAATGACTCGCTTAATACTTGAATTAGCAAAAAATGCTTAGAACAACAATTGTATATCATCAATAGTTTACCATGATTGGTTCTACAGCATTTTACGATTGCACTCATATTACCGGAAATTGAAATTCCGAATTCCTCCGCTACTATACCCGCACTATTCCATGCCCGATTCCTGGCAATAACTAATATGGGCTTCAGTGTTGACAGAAACTGTCAAATGTCAAGCATGGAATTGATCAAATAAACATTTTAAATTTGCATGTATCTTGCATAATAAAGGTCTCTTGTAAACTACAAAGGGTATTTAAGCTTTGAAGAAAGTGGTTCATGAAATAACAGCGCATTGCTATTCTGATTTGAGTAAGAGTGGGAGTTTACTGACGTCAGAAAACTATAAAAATGAAAAAATATCTCAGTTAATATTCAAGATACAAAATAAATATATATAACAACATTTATAGACAAGTAAAAGCACAATAAGGTTGCTTATGTACAAGTTATCAATCCAACTCATAATAACGGAGATACTTCGAATTTTCGTTTAAAAATTTGCAATGCCCTTATTTTTACAAGAGGGGAAGTAGTTGTTCTTGCCAGGCTCATGCTCGGTCCCACCTACCTCAAACATAAACACCTATTGACAAGGACAGACAACCCTATATGTATATACAGCAACAAATACCTAATTATAAAAGTCCGTCACGCAGGGGCTGCGTAAACTAAGCAGATTTACCACGTGAATTTTTGCAATAGAGAAATCTGCCTAATAACAACTGAAGTAGTAAGAAACCTATAAACCTAAAACATTATTAAGGCCGTAATAACCCAGTAGTTTCTTGCCCCAAAAACAGTTAACCTAACCTCTAAACCTATTCACGAGGGACGAATAGTTATGGAAACGGCCAACAGTCGGAAAGTCCAAAGAGCCTACTGGTGACCACACGCTGAATACAAATGCAAATATCTCGGTTAATGTTCAAGATAGAGAAAAAATGTATATAACAATATATATAGTAAATTTAATTTTCAATAAGATTGATTCTGTACAATTGTTCGATCCGACGTATAGTAACGGAGATATTTCGATTTTTGAAAATCCTCCTCTCTAAACCCCCCTCCCACAGGCCGTTAACGAACTTGATCTTTCTTTTTACATAAAATGGCTAAATATCGAGTTTGGTAACGATCAAACAAAAATTGCGACCGCCAGAGCGGTAACAGACAAATATATATATATATATATATATATATATATATATATATATATATATATACAGTTTTGAACGGACCTCATTTTCGTCATCTCCTGGGTAGGATCGATGGACATTTGAAGAAAAATTTCGAAAATTCCGTCATGAGTACAACCTCAATAGCTGATTTCCCTTAAGGGAAATCTGCTAAAACACATACTAACGCACTGCATTCAATAAAAAAACCTTGAAATACTCCACCGCGATTTGACAGAACTACTAACTGATAACAGTCAATATATTACATACAAGCTAAAACATAAATATATACTGTAGCGGCGGCATTCGTTGACATGGTAACGTGGAGAGAGTTGCCATGGCAACAGAGCAAGCCAGGCTATGAACAACAAAAGGTTGTGAAGGTGAATGTTTTAGCAGAATTCCCTTAAGGGAAATCAGCTATTGAGGTCGTACTCATCACGCGAGTTTCTAAAAATTTCTTCAAATGTCCATCGATCCTACCCAGGAGATGACGAAAATGAGGTCCGTTCAAAATTATATATATTTGTCTGTTAACGCTCTAGCGGTCGCAATTTTCGTTGCCAAACTAGATATTTAAACGTTTCATGCAAAAATAAAGATCAAGGTCGTTAATGGCTGAAATCCGATCAGTGGGAGGGGGGGTTTAGAGGGGAAAATTTTCGAAAATTCGAAATATCTCCGTTACTATACGTCGGATCGAAAAATTATATAGAACTAATCTTATTATAAATTTAATTTACTATAAATAATGATATATACATTTATTCTGTATCTTGAATATTAACCGAGATATTTGCATTTTTCTGTTTTCAGCTTCTGAGATGAGTTCGGCTAACTTCGGGTCTAGTCGTGAGTTTCCGTCAAGAGCTAGTTCGGGCCCTTCCCGTAACTGTTTGACTCTCTATTCTGAAATTTCTCTATTGTAAAACTTCACGTGGGAAATCTGCTTAGTTTAGGCAGCCCCTGCGTGACGAACTTTTTTTTTTCAGATTCATCATTGGCAGTGTACTGCTAACATGTATTTATTGCTATTAATCAAGTTTATAGCAACGAAATGTAAATATGTGTTTTTCCAACTAAATACAAATCGTGTTGCTTTTTGATATTTGCTTTTATTTAACGATGGACTTTAAAATTCTAAAAAATAAAGAATTATACTACAATAGGTCTACAACGTACTTACGAAAATTTAGAACGATATCATTTTTTTTTATATTCTAAACGACAATGTAGGGATATTAGAAAACCTCAGGTATTTCAGGGAAATAAATAAATAGATAAAATAAATAGTGCCCTCACTTACCTCATGACATTAACGTTAGACGTGGGGTTTAAAAAAAATAAATAATAAGTATTATTATATATTTTCAATATATAAATGTAATTTATTTTCATGTTAAAAAAAAAAAAAAATCACTACGACCATGGTGTGTCATCAATGATGGAGCATGGGAAATATATTCCTATACAGCACAGTGGTACTGCAGTATGGGGGAAAAAAATATTTCCCTCAAGGGATGTTTGGTTCACAGGCAGTGGTTGGGCAAATATATATTAAAAGACAATGCATTATTTTTGACTTCTCAAGCATCTTCATTTTCAGCTGAATATAAATTTGATCGCCCTCTTCTGCTATTGAAACATGTTTTATTGAGTTACCAGAGTTTATAGGTAACAATAGAGATTTTCGTTGGGTATTTAGTTACAATATGCCCTCACCATTCTATCTTTTTGTTCACTATCAAGTCCCCAAAACTCACAAAAATGTTTTACAACATTTATTATTGGTTTGTTTGGAAATGTTCCTCCCACTTTAAGGGAAAATTAAGACTAATATTGACCAAGTTTAATCTACAATATAATTACTATTTCGTTTGATAAAACTTCATAATTCCTTTTTCATAAAACGCTCTTCAATTTTTGCCAAAAAAACTGATCCAGGTGCTTTTTACACTCTTAAAAAGAATTAAAATCCTTACCATCAAGGGAAGTTTGGAGGGAACTAAGCAAATGACAGTCCGAGGGAGTTAAGTCCGGGTTTTTCGGAGGCATAAGTAAAGCTTCCCTGTCAAAATCTAACAATTTCTTCCATGAGAACAGAAACGTGTACGTTCTAACGATAACAACGTGCTCCGATTTGCCAACTCTAGTCGATTCTGCTCAATTACTTCCTGAAACTGACTTCTGTATTTATAGGAATTCATCGTTACGGGAACATACATCCTTTTTAACCCACCAACAACTTAGAACAGAAACTTGGAACGGACGTTCACAAAAATATCCAGTTACTTGATTGAAAAGGTTTATGATGGGTCACTGGAATGAAACCACGCTCAACGTCGCTCGACATAATGACAAACAGTCCAGTTTTCGTCTCCGGTTAACAAACGTTTCAGAAAGAATTTGTTTTCATGGAGTTCAAGAAATAAATCGCCCATGGATATACTGTTAATTAAATTCATTCTCCTTCCTAAACAGAAAGGAGTACCAAAAAAAAAAAGTTAATGGACGGTCAAATTATGTACTTCCATCCTCTCTCCTATTTCCAGAGTGAATCTGGTGGTTTTCAGAAAAAGCCCCTTGATATTTTAACGTTCTTCGTTAATTAAATGAAAATAAATGTTTATAAAACAACAACTTTTATTTTAGTTTTATTTAGTTAGATAATATACATATTTACATTTGTTGAAATAATTTATAAAATTGAGTAAAGAAGAAATACGTTTTGCAGAACTTGGTATTTTGTTGTTAGGACTACATAACCAAAAATAATACTAAACATATGTTAACACTAGCTCAGATACCCGGCTTCACCTAGGAATTGATTTGAGGCTGAATGGTGATGGTATTTTTTTGGCAAGTAATATACATATCAAGTTTCATGAAATTCGGTTCAGCCGTTTGCGATTCTATAAAGGACATACACACAAACATTAATTTTTATACATAAGACTAGCTCAGATACCCGGCTTCGCCTAGGAATTGATTTGAGTCTGAAAGGTGATGGTATTTTTTTGGCAAAACTGTACTTTACACAATATTTTGACATTTACCTGTCCCTGTGTTTAAGGTTAATACCCGTTGTTGGCATTTGTTAATAATAAAATTAATTTTTTATGTAAGTCTTCACTGTCCTCCAAATTACCATATTTCCCGACCCCCGTGCATTATGCATAGATTTCAGTTATTAAGCAAAAAATATTAACATAGATTTGAATTAATTTTTCCAGGTGAGGGAGGTACCTGGTAGTTCAAATTAGAAAGAATTGTTGAGCATATTAATATTTCTACGCAAATTATTTGCTCCACACATTGTTCCTGGAGAAATGTATAAAACAAAGGTTACTCTAAATAACAAAGCAAACAACTTTTGTTATGTGCATATTTGCCGAAAAAACAATACGAAACGAAATATCACTATTTTTAATTTCTGGTCTCCCATATAACCCCCACTCCTGTTCGCCTCAGAGAATATCGACCCTAAAGTCTAAGTTGGGCTAGTAGTAATATACATACCAAGTTTCATAAAATTCGGTTCAGCCGTTTATGCGTGAAAAGGTAACAAACAAACTAATAAACAAACAAACAGACACGAAAGAAACAAAATGCAGTTATGGTGTCTATGATATGTGAAACGAAAAGTTATCGTGAAATTCCGCGAAAAAAATCAATGTACAGACTGAGGTTACAATTTTATATATATATATAGATTCACAATTTTGTAGTGTTAAGATCTGATTCGTTACATATTTCGATCTTTTGCTACGGCAGAAACAATATGTTCATTGATGTCCGAAATTGGCTTTCCTGAATACCTTGCTCAATTTCCCAAACCAACTCACGCACTGTCCATTCACGTACTGCATTGCACCGTGTACTGTAAGTACATTTTGTTTTGGTCTTGGGCTGCAAGTGTTGCCTTTATGAAAACGGAAAAGAATCGAGTGACGAAAATGAACTCTCTAGTTCTCCATGATTACAGGATGCTGGAGGGAAAGATTGAATGCAGTATCGATGGAATAATTAAAAGTCCGTCACGCAGGGGCTGCGTAAACTAAGCAGATTTCCCACGTGATGTTTTACAATAGAGAAATCCGCCTAATAACAGCTGTAGTAGTAAGGAATCTCTAAACCTATTCACGAGGGACGAATAGTTCTGGAAACGGCCACCAGAGCTCTCGGCGGAGAGTCCGGAACATGGCGGGGTTCCGTCGACCACACGCACAATACAAATGCAAATATCTCGATTAATGTTCAAGATACAGAATAAATGTATAGAACAATATTTATAGTAAATTTAATTTACAATAAGATTGATTCTATACAATTTTCGATCCGACGCATAATAACGGAGATATTTTGAATTTTCAAAAATCTTCCCTCTAAACCCCCCCTCCCACTAGTCCGATTTCAGCCATTAACGAACTTGATCTCTCTTTTTACGTAAAACGCTTAAATATGAAGTTTGGTAACGATCAAACAAAAATTGCGACCGCTAGAGCGTTAACAGACAAATATATATATATATATATATATATATATATATATAAATATATATATATATATAATATTGAACGGATCTCATTTTCGTCATCTCCTGGGTAGGATCGATGGACATTTGAGGAAATTTTTCAAAACTCGCGTCATGAGTACGACCTCAATACCTGATTTCCCTTAAGGAAAATCTGCTAAAACACTGAAGAAAGCATCCATTTTCACAAAAGAAGTGACGTTGAATTGTGATAACAGGGGTTCAACTTTTAAAGCAGGCCAATTGTGGGTTTGCAGAAATTGGCGGAATCTTTCCGAACATGGCGATATATGTTTTCCAATATACGTATAGTGTATTGTTCATTGACCGATCATAATGGAATCAACATAATGGAAACACGCTTGCTGGTTGATAGGAAAAACTCAGATAAATCCGAAGTTTATGAATCCTATTCAATTCTCTCTTTCATACATCGTAATTTCCATACACCTTACCCGGATTCTAGGTTTATACAAATTAAGATAGATCCTAGGTTCACACTTGTTAGTTCCACTTGTTATACCAAGTGTATCATTTATTGGATTTGTTCCATCCTGTAATTTTTCTTATTTCATAGTGAAAAAGGCAATTAAAATACAAGTTAAAACATTGGTAGATGCACACAAACTTGTTAGTTACTTGAGATAAAACTCTATTGTGATACAGCCGTTTCCATCACATCTTGTTAATATTCTATCTAACCACTCCGAAATCATGAATACTAATTTATTTGACACCAAATACCTTCAGACACTAAAAGAGTCCTTACTGAAATTACATTTTTAAAGATTATATACGATGAATAAAATATACGGCTTGAGGCAGGGAATTTATCGTCAGTGCGTAATCTGATAAAGCCCATGATTAAGTATGATTTATTCATAATTTATTGATAAATATAATAACATGACTATACTACACGAGAACAGGGGGGAGAGAATTCATTTGTGATGTCACTAAATGCCGTTATAAGAATGTCCAAGCCTTTCACCCAGATAATTCCAAACCAGTTTCGTATTCATAATATAATCTGCATTGAAATTGACAAATGGGAAATATTTTATGTATCGCGTCAGAGCTATTTTTGAATTGGAATTCCTCGCAGCTTCTGCATTATTTATAAATTTCATTTCGTCAAATATGCAACACAATATTTCATTTGTAGTCATTTAATTCGACGATCTGTCATCGTGATTATTTATTTCTGTAGAAGACGAATTTCTAATCTTCTAACAAGCATCCAAAATCAATTATTTTGTTATTGATTCATTAGGGTAGTTACAATGCTTGTATGGACGCATGTATTCACTCCTTTTACATGTTTTTTGTTTTTTTCTGGCAAACGTAAGAGTTCAATATAAATCTATAATCTACATTGGGAATCAGTCTAGGAACTACTAATAAGTCCGACACGGAGGGTTGGCGTAAACTAAGCAAATTTCTCTCGTATTGTTTAACAAAAGAAAAATCTACATACTGGTAACACAATAGCACCGTCAACATCATGTGAATAAATACAAACGATACTAAGAAACCTCCAGACCGGAAGCACCTGAAACCAACCTGAAACCTGGTGTGCCAACTTCTCACAGTAATGAAAAAATATAAAGGAATAAATCAGAATATAACATACTAATTTTATTCAAAACTATTTACTATATCTAGTATTGTAATTTATAATGGACCTGAATAATTTTTATTTCAATCAATCCAATTTTAGAAGTCCAAGTACTTAAGAAGGGGGCTGGGTCACGATAACATATTTGCATTTATCTCGTATAATAAAGGTCTCTTGAAAACAATTTATGGTACTTAAGCTTCGAATAATGTGGTTTATTACATAACTGAGTATTGTTTATGTAAAATGAGTAGAATTGGGGGTTTACTGAAGGCTGAACACTGAAAAAAGCAAATCTCTCGGCTAATATTCAAGAAAGAGAATAAATGAATAGAAAAATATTTATAGTAAATTTAATTTGCAATAAGATTGGTTCTATACAATGTTTTGATCCGACGTATGGTAACGAATATATTTCGAATTTTTTGAACCCCCCCCCTCTAATCCACCCCCCCTCCCACTGGTCCGATTTTAGCGTTAACGAACTTGGTCTGTCTTTTTTCATAAAACGTTTAAATATCGAACGTTTTTTGGTAACGATCAAACAAACATTGCGACCGCTAGAGCGTTAACAGACGTATATATATATATACTAGCTCAGATACCCGGCTTCGCTCGGGAATTCATTTGAGGCTGAATGGTGATGGTATATTTTTGCAAGGCTTTACTTTGCACAATATTTTGACATTTACCCGTTCCAGTGTTTAGGGTTAATACCCGTTGTTGGCATTTGTTAATAATAAAATTATTTTTTTATGTAAGACTTCACTGTCCTGCATATTGTCATATTTCCCGTCTCCTGTGCATTATGCATAGATTTGAATTATTAAGGAGAAAATATTGACATACATTTGAATTCATTTTTTCAGGTGAGGTACCTGGTAGTTCATATTGAAAAGAAGTGTTGAGTAAATTTCTCTAAATAACAAAATAAACAACTTTTGTTATGTGCATATTTGCCGAAACCCCAATAGGAAATCATTATTATTAATTTCAGGCCTCCCTTATAACCCCCACTCCTGCCCGTCCCTAGAAATGTTAGTATAGCTTATTATAATGAAGGCGTTAGTACTAATTCACATACCGAGTTTGGTTTAATTCCGTTGAGTCTTTAGTACCAAATAGAATTGTGGACTCCCGCTTTAGTTTATAGCGTATAACCCATTTATGCTTCCGTATACGGCAAAAGTGGATATAACAAACGTTACTCTAAATAACAAAATAAACAACTTTTGTTATGTGCATATTTGCTGAAAAAGTAATAGGAAACGAAATATCGCTATTTTTAATTTCAGGCCTCCCTTATAACCCCTACTCCTGCCCGTCCCTAGAAATGATAGTATGGCGTGTTATAAGGAAATTGTTAGTATTAATTCACATACCGAGTTTGGTTTAGTTCGGTTGAGTTTTTTGTGCCAAATAAAATTGTGAACTCCCGCTATAGTTTTTAGCGTATAACTCATTTATACTTCCGTATACGGCAAAAGTGCATATAACAAAAGTTACTCTAAATTACAAAGTAAACAACTTTTGTTATGTGCATATTTGCTGAAAAAGCAATAGGAAACGAAATATCGCTATTTTTAATTTCAGGCCCCCTTATAACCCCCCCTCCTGTTCGTTTTAGAGAATATTAATATAGCCTAAAGTCTAAGTTGGGCTAGTAGTAATATACATGCCAAGTTTCATAAAATTCGGTTCAGCCGTTTATGGGTGAAAAGGTAACAAACAAACAAAGAAACAAACAAATAAACAAACAAACAGACACGAAAGAAACAAAAATGCAGTTATGGTGTCTATGACATGTGAAACGAAAAGTTACCGAGAAATTTTGGGAAAAAAAATCAATGTACAGACAGAGGTTACAATTATATATATATATATATATATATATATATATATATATATATATATATATATATCTATATATATATAAAATTGTAACCTCTGTCTGTACATTGATTTTTTTCGCGAAATTTCACGATAACTTTTCGTTTCACATGTCATAGACACCATATCTGCATTTTGTTTCTTTCGTGTATGTTTGTTTGTTTGTTTGTTTGTTTGTTTGTTTGTTTGTTTGTTTGTTTGTTTGTTTGTTTGTTACCTTTTCACGCATAAACGGCTGAACCGAATTTTATGAAACTTGGTATGTATATTACTACTAACCCAACTTAGACTTTAGGCTATACTAATTTTCTCTGAGACGAACAGGAGTGGGGGTTATAAGGGAAGCCTGAAATTAAAAATAGCGATATTTCGTTTTTTATTGGTTTTTCGGCAAATATGCACATAACAAAAGTTGTTTATTTTGTTATTTAGAGTAACTTTTGTCATATACACTTTTGTCGTATACTGAAGTTTAAAAGCGTTATACGCTAAAAATTATAGCGGGAGTCAACAATATTATTTGCCAAAAAAGACTCAACCGAACTAAATAAAACTCGCTATGTGTATTAGCAGTGAGGCCTTCATTATAATAAGCCCTACCAACATTTCTATGGACGGGCAGGAGTAGGGGTTATAAGGGAAGCCTGAAATTAAAAATAGTGATATTTCGTTTCCTATTGGTTTTTCCGCAAATATGAACATTACAAAAGTGGTTTATTTTGTTATTTAGAGTTACTTTTGTCATATACACTTTTTTCGTATACCGTTTAATAAACGAGATATACGCTAAAACCTATAGCGGAAGTGAACAATTTTATTTGGGACAAAATACCCAACCGAAATAAATAAAACTCGGTATGTCTATTAGCACTAACGCTTTCATTATTACAAGCCATACCCACATTTCTAGGGACGGGCAGGAGTGGGGGTTATAAGGGAAGCTAGAAAGTAAAAATAGCGATATTTCTTTTCCTATTCGTTTTTCGGGAAATATGAACATAACAAAAGTTGTTTATTTTGTTATTTAGAGTAACTTTTATTTTATACACTTTTTTCGTATACCAAATTATAAACGAGATATACGCTTAAACCTATAGCGGAAGTGAACAATTTATTTGGCGCGAAAGACTCAACGGAACTAAATGAAACTCGGTATGTGTATTAGCACTAACACCTTCCTTATAATGAGCCATACCAACATTTCTGGGGACGGGCAGGAGTGGGGGTTTTAAGAGAGGCCTGAATTTAAAAATAGCTGTATTTCGTTTTCAATTGGGGTTTCTTTTATGCACATGACAAAAGTAGTTTATTTTTCTATTTAAAGTAACTTTTGTTATATTCACTTTTGTCGTATAGAAAAGTATAAACGAAATATTCACTAAAATCTAAAGCGAGAGCCAACAATTTTGTTGGGCACTAACGAATGAAGCGAACTTAGCAAAACTCGGTGTGTGAATTAGCATTAATTCTTCCATGATTATAAGCTATATTAAAAATTTTAGGTTCAGAGGGGAATGGATTATAAGAGTGGCTGAAATAAAAAACTCGCTTTTTTATTTTCTATTTGTTTTTCGGCAAACATGCACATAACAAAAGTTGTTTATTTTGTTATTTAGAGTAACTTTTGTGTACATTCCACTTTTGTCGTAAAATGAAATAAACACGGGATATACGCTAAACGGGGAGTCAATAATTATATTAGTACTTATTTAATGGTTTTTAATAAATGAATATTATGACAAATGATGTTATGTTTTCATCTTATATGATAGTTCAAAGTATGATTCGGATTAGTGAGGTTATAAATTTTCGTCGCCCCCTCCTTATTTATTTATTTTACCTAGAAATTAACTTTGTAATTTATTTCCAATAGAAATATGAACTATAAGAGCATTTCCATTATTTAATTTGTATAATGTAACTTGATGTTATTGAAACAAATATGTGCTATCATAATAATTAAACGTTAATGGTAATGTCATTATGACAAAAAACAATATGCGTTTAAACTCGATATGATATGATATTTTCAGGGTACCACTATTATTTAGTTCCATCCGGTAGATAAATTATTAAAATAATGTTTTGAATCAATAATTTAAGTAGAAGAATTTTGAGAAGTCTCATGCGGGAACGGAAGATGAATGGAGCCTTACTAGATAATTGAGTTTACTAATTTCCCGTCTGGCATTACTGAAAGTAGTTTCCAGTGTGATTCGCTATTACAAATATAATCTTACGTTCAAAAACTTTGCCTTATATTATATGCGCTCGGATTGGCTTTTGAAAGGAAATATGTTCATTATAGATGATATTTAATTGTAATAAATGCTACCCATGATTATGGTTTGAATTATTGAAAAAAAGGTGAGTCAAAAAGTGTAGAGGGATAAATTAGGAACACATTTTCATTTATTCTTCAAAACTAAAATTTCTATTATATCAATCCTCTGAAATTACACTTCAGGGTTGGCTATTTCGGAAAACCATTACGTCTTGGATGGAAATGTAATTGTACACATTGAAGTCTTGCTATCAAAATACCATCTTTAGTAAGTCAACAATGATTTCCCGGGCATCGCCGGGTACCTTAGCTAGTATATATATATATATATATATATATATATATATATATATATATATATATACTAGCTCAAATACCCGGCTTCGCTCGGGAATTCATTTGAGGCTGAATGGTGATGGTATATTTTTGGCAAGGCTTTATTTTGCACAATATTTTGACATTTACCCGTCCCAGTGTTTAGGGTTAATACCCGTCATTTCTGTGGATTTGTTAATAATAAGATTAATTTTTTATGTAAGACATCACTGTCCTCCATATTGTCATATTTCCCGTTTCCTGTGCATTATGCATAGATTTGAATTATTAAGGACAAAACATTAACATACATTTGAATTAATTGTTAGCAAATTTCTATAAATAACAAAATAAACAACTTTTGTTATGTGCATATTTGCCGAAGCCCCAATAGGAAATCACTATTATTAATTTCAGGCCTCCCTTATAACCCCCACTCCTGCCCGTCCCTAGAAATGTTAGTATGGCTTATTATAGTATAAGGAAGGCGTTCGTGTTAATACACGTACTAAGTGTTTTATTTTGTTCGGTTGAGTCTTTTGTGCCAAATAAAATTGTTGACTCCCGCTATAATTTTTAGCGTATAACGCCTTTATACTTCCGTATACGGCAAAAGTGTATATAACAAAAGTTACTGTAAATAACAAAATAAACAACTTTTGTTATTGGCATAATTGCTGAATAAGCAATAGGAAACGAAATATCGCTATTTTTAATTTCAGGCCTCCCTTATAACCCCCACTCCTGCCCGTCCCTAGAAATGTTAGTATGGCTTATTATAAGGAAGGCGTTAGTACTAATTCACATACCGAGTTTGGTTTAGTTTGGTTGAGTCTTTTGTGCCAAATAAAATTGTGAACTCCCGCTATAGTGTTTAGCGTATAACTCATTTATACTTCCGTATACGGCAACAGTGCATATAACAAAAGTTACTCTAAATTACAAAATAAACAACTTTTGTTATGTGCATATTTGCTGAAAAAGCAATAGGAAACGAAATATCGCTATTTTTAATTTCAGGCCTCCTTATAACCCCCACTCCTGTTCGTTTTAGAGAATATTAATATAGCCTAAAGTCTAAGTTGGGCTAGTAGTAATATACATACCAAGTTTCATAAAATTCGGTTCAGCCGTTTATGCGTGAAAAGGTAACAAACAAACAAACAAATAAACAAACAAACTAACAAACAAATAAACAAACAAACAGACACGAAAGAAACAAAATGCAGTTATTGTGTCTATGACATGTGAAACGAAAAGTTACCGAGAAATTTTGCGAAAAAAATCAATGTACAGACAGAGGTTACAATTTTATATATATACTAGCTCAGATACCCGGCTTCGCCCGGGAATTTATATGGGGCTGAATGGTTATGGTATTTTTTTGGCAAAACTTTACTTTGCACAATATTTTGACATTTACCCGTCCCAGTGTTTAGGGCTAATATCCGTTGTTGGCATTTGTTAATAATAAAATTAATTTTTTATGTAAGTCTTGACTGTCCTCCAAATTGACATATTTCATATTTTGTTATAGGGACAAAATATTAACATAGATTTTAATTAATTTTTCCAGGTGAGGTACCTCATAGTTCAAATTAGAATGAATTGTTGAGCATATCAATATTTCTACGCAAATTACTTGCTCCACACATTGTTCCTGGAGAAATGTATAAAACAAAAGTTAATCTAAATAACAAAGTAAACAACTTTTGTTATTTGCTTGTTTGTCAAAAAACAAATAAGACAATGAAATATCACGAATTTTTATTTCTGGCCTCCCTTATAACCCCCACTCCCGTTCTAACCTAAAAATTTTAATATAGCTTATAATCATGGAAGAATTAATGCTAATTGACATACCGAGTTTTTAAGTTTGGTTTAATCGTTAGTGCCTAATGAAATAGTTGACTCCCGCTTTAGTTTATAGTGTATATCTCGTTTATAATTCGGTATAAGAAAAAAGTGTATATAACAAAAGTTACTCTTAATAACAAAATAAACAACTTTTGTTATGTTCATATTTGCCGAAAAATGAATAGAAAACGAAATACCGCTATTTTTAAATTCAGGCCTCCCTTACAACCCCCACTCCTGCCCGTCCCTAGAAATGTTGGTATAGCTTGTTATAATGAAAGCGATAGTACTAATACACATACCGAGTTTTATTTATTTCGGTTGGGTCTTTTGTCCCAAATAAAATTGTTCACTTCTGCTATAGGTTTTAGCGTATATCTCGTTTATAATTCGGTATAAGAAAAAAGTGTATATAACAAAAGTTACTCTTAATAACAAAATAAACAACTTTTGTTATGTTCATATTTGCCGAAAACCTAATAGGAAACGAAATATCGCTATTTTTAATTTCTGGCTTCCCTCATAACCCCCACTCCTGCCCGTCCCTAGAAATGTTGGTATGGCTTGTTATAATGAAAGCGTTAGTGCTAATACATATACCGAGTTTTATTTATTTCGGTTGGGTCTTTTGTCCCAAATAAAATTGTGGACTCCTGCTAAAGTTTTTAGCGTACAACGCATTTAAACTTCGGTATACGAAAAAAGTGTATATAACAAAAGTTACTCTTAATAACAAAATAAACAACTTTTTTTATGTTCATATTTGCCGAAAAACCAATAGGAAACGAAATATCGCTAATTTTAATTTCAGGCCTCCCTTATAACCCCCACTCCTGTTCGTCTTAGAGAATGTTAATATAGCCTAAAGTCTAAGTTGGGCTAGTAGTAATATACATACCAAGTTTCATAAAATTCGGTTCAGCCGTTTATGCGTGAAAAGGTAACAAACAAACAAACAAACAAATAAACAAACAAACAAACAAACAGACACCAAAGAAACAAAATGCAGTTATGGTGTCTATGACATGTGAAACGAAAAGTTATCGTGAAATTTCGCGAAAAAAATCAATGTACAGACAGAGGTTACAATTTTATATATATATAGATATATATATCGCGTCATGTGTACAACCTCATTAGCTGATTTCCCTTGAGGGAAATTTGCTAAAAGTGTATCAGCTAGTGATCTAACTTGTATGTTCATTGCCATAATTCTAAACCCATATCATATAATTCCAAGCTGGATTAACTTAACCCAAATACATTCTTCAAAAAATTAACCAGAGAACTAACTAGGACGTATCGAGCTAGGATCTACGTAGGATAGACATATCTAGGATGTTCCTAAGTTCTTCCTATTAAACATCAAAGTCTTACCTCCGCCATTGCATTCCATACAAATGATTATAAAGACCGTTCTCCCATGAGCAATACACCTTGCACGTAATGAGTAAGGATTTACAAACCTAGGTCGTACATAAGAATTATCAACCTAGGAACTAAGAAAGAGGGATCATACTGTGAACCACCTAGGATGAATCAACCTTGCCACTCAACATGTATCAATTTAAGTTCTACCTAGTTTCACAATAAATTGTGGATATTCATGTAACAAGTGTTTTAGCAGATTTCTCTTAAGGGACATCAGCTATTGAGAGTCGTACTCATGTCGCGAGTTTTGAAAAATTTCCCCAACTGTCCCTCGCTCCGACCCAGGAGACCGCGACAATGAGGTCCGTTTAAAATTATATATATATATATATATATATATATATATATATATATATATATATATATATTTGTCTGTTAACGCTGTGTCGTAATTTGTGTTTGATCGTAACCAAACTTCATATTTAAGCGTTTTATGTAAAGAGAAAGATCATGTTCGTTAATGGCTGAAATCAAACAAGTTGGAGGGAGGCGGTGGGTTTTAGAAGAGGGAATTTTGAAAATTCGAAATATCTCCGTTATTACGCGTCGCATCGAAAAATTGTGTAGAATCAATCTTATTTCAAATTACATTTACTATAAATAGTGTTCTATACGTTTATTCTGTATCTTGAATATTAGAGATGTTTGCATTTGTATTGTGAGTGTATTCGGCAGGAGTCGGCTATGTTCGGGACTTTCCACCGAGAGCTAGTGCGGCCGTTTCCGTAACTATTTGTCCTTCGTGAATAAGTCTAGAGATACCTTCCTACTACTGTTATTAGTAGGCGGATTTCTATATTGTAAAACTTCCCGTGGGAAATCTGCTTCGTTTACGCAGCCCCTGCGTCACGGACTTTTTAATGGTAAATGTTGGCCAGCAGGGCACTGATTATTAAGCTCATACATTGAATGCGCTCTGCCGTATAGAATAAATAACTGTAAAGGAAAGAGGCCTTTGTGTTTATTAACTGATATACCAGATGCCTTTATCATCCAGAATTTCGAGAAAAAAAATTAATAATTTTCCTGTTGACTATTTTAATTTCTCCAAATTGGGCACAGTTGTTATAAATAATTGACTCGATTTCCAAAAAAAATGTATTACATGCATATCGATTCTACGTTCTCGATGGGGAAAGTGGGCATTGTTCATCTGTACACTATTATACTATATATATATATATATATATATATATATATATATATATATATATATATATATATCCCTAGAATGGTAGTGAACGTAAAAATTACGTATGATCTGGTTTGAACTGTTATCAAAGGGCCGTTAACGACCCCACCACCCTCACCCCTCAGCTATGAGCCCTCCAGACAGTTCGGCCTTCACCTCCGCCAAATGCAGCTAAGTGAACCTTCCCACTCGTCCAATACTATTTTTTGAAATAAAAACGACACGTAATATTTACGTATCAATACTATTAACCGCAACTTTTTGGCAAGTAAAATTTACGTATCGCTACTAATAACCGGTTTTTATGCTATAACTTAGTTAATATTCTCAATTTATTTTCTTCCAATTTATTTTTATATTCTAATTTATTTTCTTTTAATGTTTTTAACTTTTATTTTTTAATATAAAAAATACAAAGGTGTATAGAGAGAATACAAATTATAATAATAATAATCTGTTTATAGTCTCTGAAAAATGAAGAAAAAATATTCAACGGACGAAGAAATTTGTTGAAAGAACTGGGTCTGAGGGGGAAAATGACAATTATGAAATAGATGGATATTGATAATCCGATGATGATCCGGAGTATTCTCCAAGTGATGAGGAGGTTGAGCCTTCGGAAATGATTGCAACATAGAGTGGGCTAGATAGCGATGAGAGTCAGCAAATTTTAGAAAACATCAAGGCAATCGTAGAAAGAGAAGAAATACAGAGGCAAAAAAAAACCTAAAACCTCTCAACCACACAATATTGACAGATCAGTTACAATAAATGTAGAAGGTGGGGTAGTCCTTGGTAAGAATGGATATGAATGGAGCACACAACCTCCGGAACGTGTTTCGAACTAAGCGCCTGAAAGGATTGTCGTGCACATTATTAGATATTAACTTAGATATAAGTTAAAGAAAAGTGTATCTTTTAATAAAATAAAAAAATAGTCCCAAAAATTAACAAATTTTGAATAATTTCACCAATTATCAGTTGCACACGTAAAATTTTCGTATCAATACCATTAAGCGGGAAATAATATCACTACCGTTCTAGGGATATATATAGTCACAATATATGTGTTGTATAATGAGGGTCATGTAAATTATATCATATTGAGCTCCTTCTTTAAATGCCCAAGGCTGTCCGATTTCAATCATACGACAAACTTAATTTTTAGTTTTACTTGAAATGATCCAATTTCGAGTATGTTGTCGATCAAATATAAATTACAGAGTATGTTTATTCATAACGACATATCGCACATTCCTCCAAATACTTAACTTAACTCAAATAAATAGCATAATAACTTAATATTTCAATTATATTCTTGTATTATTAATCATAATTATTTTAGTTTATTATACTCATCATAGTTCTTGGAAATTTTTTTTTGTTACGATCTATATCTTTATGGCTTACACAAAACAGTGTAGTACAACGTATGTTGAATACTTTTAGCAGATTTCCCTTAAGGGAAATCAGCTATTGAGGTCGTACTCATGACGGAATTTTCGAAATTTTTCTTCAAATGTCCATCGATCCTACCCAGGAGATGACGAAAATGATGTCCGTTCAAAACTGTATATATATATATATGTATAAATATATATGTATACATATATAGTATATATATATATATATATATAGTATATATATATATATATATATATATATATATATATATATATATATATATATATATATATATCGCAATTTTTGCGATCGTTACCAAACTCGATATTTAGTCGTTTTATGTAAAAAGAAAGATCAAGTTCGTTAACGGCTGAAATCGGACCAGTGGGAGGGGGGGTTTAGAAGGGAGGATTTTCGAAAATTCGAAATATCTCCGTTACTATACGTCGGATCGAAAAATTGTACAGAATCAATCTTATTGCAAATTAAATTTACTATAAATATTGTTATATACATTTTTTTCTCTATCTTCAATATTAACCGAGATATTTGCATTTGTATTCTGCGTGTGGTCACCAGTAGGATATGTTCGGACTTTCCACCGAGAGCTCTGGCGGCCGTTTCCTTAACTATTCGTCCCTCGTGAATAGGTTTAGATGTTAGGTTAACTGTTTTTTGGGGCTAGAAACTACTGGGTTATTACGCCCTAAATAATGTTTTAGGTTTAGAGGTTTCTTACTACTACAGTTGTTACTAGGCAGATTTCTCTATTGTAAAACTTCACGTGGGAAATCTGCTTAGTTTACGCAGCCCCTGCGTGACGGACTTTTTATTTTACATACGGAATATATATATTCTCAGCTCACTGAGGAAAACTAGTAAGGGGAAACTCAATGGCTTACCTTTCATAAGGAATATCTGCTAAAAACGTTTTTTCCATCATCAAGAATATACTCTGTTCGACTCATATGGATTTCCAGTCTGGCCAAATGGTTCTAGATACGCATTTTTTGTATGGTTTTGATTAGGTATGCCTGGAAATCTGGATTGGAGATTTTTTTAGGATCCTAAACTGGAACTGGTGAGTCACTGTGCGCAATTAGAGCTCCAGCGACTGGAGCCATTCCAGAATGAGACGGTATATATTAAATAAGGAAGTTACAAGACAGCTTACATCCATCTCTCTAGAAGGAAGATGTAGTTTTAACTAGGGTATATATGTGTGTGTGTGTGTGGGTTAAGTGAGAGTGTTGAGGCAGGTGAAGCCGGGCAGGAGGACTTATAAGGCACGCCTGGCCGATCTATTTACCAAAGAAGGTGCTGGCACGGGTTGCAAGGCGCACCTGTGCCTCCATCTTTGGCTTCTGTCCTCCGTGTCTGCGAGTGAGGGGGTAACCTCCCCCCCTTGAATAACTAGTCCCCCCCGTGGGTAATTACTCTCGGGGGAGGTTTTTGGAAAGGCGCTGTTCGATGCTGGGAAGAGCTTAGAAAGTTTTCTGCCGACATCTGCTCCAGGAATGCAGCGGGGTAACAAGCCTTAATTGCAACCTCTCCCCCCTCTCATGTCCTCGCTATTTTAGACTCCGTGCCTCATGATTTATAACAACTTCACAAATCACACTCCACCAAAAACTATTTATATATTTGCTACAATGTTAGCAATTGTACAAGCACCGCACTATACAAAATAGTGTCATACCCTGGAATACGTCAACAATCACCAAAAGGATGGATAAAATAATAATATGCTGCATTAGAATTGGCCATACAAGGCTCACACTCCAGCACCCGATGAAAAGGAAAGAACCTCCAACCTGCATTCCTTGTGGAGTAGAACTGACAGTTGCTCACTTACTTACAGAGTGTAGAAAGTATGGGGACTTAATAAAGACCCTTGGTATATCAGAAATACTGCCTGAAATACTAGGAGATGATAGCCATTCTATAAGAAACCTGTTTTAATTTTTAATAATTACGGGCATAAATAAAGAAATATAAATAGTTGAAGAAATACAAATACGGCTTCAACATTGTGGACACACAGGTCAGTGAGATTATTATTATTATTATTTATTAACGTCCACTTTTTGCAACTCTGGATGTTTGGGACGGGTTATCTACAGGTTACCACCCTTTTCTAGCCAGGGTTGGATTTTAGGATGTTATTTAATGAATTTCGTCACTAAATAATTTCAGGCTCAGGCGAGAATCGAATTCGCCACTCTAGGTTTGCCATGTGAGATAAAGGTCAACGCTTTAACTCGCGTGGCTAACCTGAGCCCCATCAGTGAGATTAGTATTTATATATCAAATTGATTATAATATGATACTGCTGTGTATTTGTTATCTGAGAAAGAGAAAAATAGGAGTGGACGGGATCTCTGAAGAGAGGGACTACCGAACAAAAGAAGGAAAACGAAAATGGTCTTTCCACTACCAAGGGACAAATAACGTTAACGAGTTCGGTGCCTAATAACAATAAAATAAATAAATAGACGCCCTCTAGCTATCCTGACTGGACTATTTTCTGTCGGATAGCCAGATTATTAGATCCTACACTAAAAAAATCTCTCTAGAAGAAAAAAAAGTCCTGACCGATCGTCGAATTTACATTCACGTCAAAACATTTATACGTCCAAATCTTTGCAGTGTTCTTGATTCTATCTCAAAAAAAGTATAGAACGATTTTTTTTGATTTTTTTTTTGGCAGGTACTAGAGTACGAATAGTGCTATTTTATACCTCACTGCCAATAACCAGAGTCGACATTACCCAAAACATGTGATGTCAATATTGATTTCTTCAGAATCAGAAAAATGCAAAAAACTAATTGGGTTTAAACCTATTTTGAGTTATAAAATATTGGTTAAATTCGTCAATCCTGACTTCCAACTTCCAGTTGCCTTATATAATATATTAGCTTTTCCACAAACAATCCAATTTTGAAATTTTCTGTATATTTATATCAAAAATGAATTTTGCCAACGTGTTCAATATTACGCTCTTCTACGATTGTCAGTAGCGACATGTAGCGTTCTGCAACAGAACGCTGACTGTAAAACACTGACTGCACACAAGTGAAAACGTAGCCATGGCCCACAAATGTATGCGAACTACTGGCCGACAGTAGCCAATTTATAAATGATGTTTTAAGTATTTAAGAAATAATGGATTATATGATGAAATATAAAAGCTATTATCTACAATTATGAAAGTTATATATAGCAAGCACTGTGGAATATAAGTTTTGCCTTCTTCCAGTTTAACAATTTATAGTTTTCCTTTTAGTTTTTTTTTGTTTGTTTTATTATTACTTTGTTTTTCCTCATATTGTAAATATACTAACAATTTATATTTAGTTTTGTCCATTCTATTTATTTTATACATTTGTAAATGTTAGCTGTGTAAAATTTTTAATATTTATCTAATTTTGTAAAATTATATTCAAACATGTCAAAAGATGAATCGCCATTGTAGTGGCATCTCAAAAAAATAAATAAATAATAAGATTGTAAGGAGTAAAAGTTTATCTAGAAGGACCTTAATTATATTTCCAAGGGAAACCATTTTTAGTTGTCTAACTGCATCCGATTTCGATCAATATCTCACGCGTTCATCACAATTTCGTATCAAAATGCCTAAACAGAACTTTATTATATTTTGTGAGTGCTAAGATGACGGAATCCGTATATTTTGACGGGTTTCTAGATTTATTTGAAACCTTGAGCAATAATAAATTTGTTCTTCTAGATGTCATTCCATGCTTCGCTCTTAGAACTATAATAGGACTGTAATTTGATGACAACAAAGGGATTATTTATTTAATAAATTCCAGACTTCCATTTTGACAGGAAACTATTATTATTTCCATTAATTTACGAATAACGGCTATTATAAAATTTTCTTCAATTGCCACAATTTCCATCACGGGTAAACCCACAGAATGAATGCACGTTTACTGTACATGTAACCCGGCATTCGATGTATATGTCTAAATTATTTCGTCCATAGATTAATCCAATTATCTTATGTTCATGTGCAAACCACAACCCATTTGACCTGCCAACCACACAGGTAGAATGAAATAAATAACAGAACATGGTATGTATAGTACTTAAGGCGCTCAAGGTATGCTACCCGCAACACAGCCTTGTCAATAGGTGTTTGGAAACTCTCTCTCCTTCCCTCAGTCAGAAGGGAGGAGAACATGTGTTATTGTCCTATCCAATTCTTAAGCTGCTACAGTTTTAATAGATCGCCCTCAAGGGAAATCTGCTAGTGTGAAGTACCCCACTGTCACTCTTAACGCCTTCAAGTAAACAACGATCTAACGTAGGACGTGACTAAATATTTCTTTTTGCTGATCTCCATCCAGAGGCAGGCAGCGTTGATCTGACTCATAGTAACGGAGACATTTGTAATTTTGATTTTCTCCTTCTCTGATCACCTCTTCTCCTTTTCGGAAGCACTTATATAGCAAATTTGCTAACGATCAAGTAAAAATAGCGAATGCTAGAACAACAACATCGGCAGACCAAGTGTGTGTTTATATGTGTACATATATATATATATATATATATATATATATATATATATATATATAATTTTAAACAGAGCTCATTTTCATCAACATCAACGTTGGACGGCAGACACATAAAGAAATTCTTAGAAGACAAGAGTATAACCTAATGGCTGATTTCCAGCCATACGGAAAATCCGTTCCATAAGGAAAATCTACTAATTTTTTCATTTAATTTGGCTTTGAGATTATTTGGTAAAATGTTTCATTTAGCGAAATTTAACTCTTGAATTTGATGAGAAAATGTATCAATTGATAATATGGATTAAAAAGAAATTGTTTGGTGATGATTTCTAACTCAGGAACAAAATAAGAGATCGTTTTCAATTGATAAAGATGGTCTTCTTGGACAGATATAGAGGACAAATTTGTTGGATGAAATTATCCTCATGAACAAATTTTGGACATGAGTCATTTGGTAAAATTGACCTTACGAAGTTCGAAGTTTGGAAATATATATATCATTTCACATAGTTGGCATAATGATCAGATAACGAAGAATTTTTATTTTACGAAGATGTTCTCATGGAAAATATAGTCAATTTCTTATTTAATAAATTTGACCATTTGAAATAAAAAAAAAAAATACCATAATAATGTCGATTTCATATTCATAATATTGATCTCATTGGCGACGTTCCTCTTTGGAGTAAACCAAACGTCTGTCACGCAGGGGCTGCGTAAACTAAGCAGATTTCCGTGCAGGAATGGCACGCTATTCATCTCTTCTCCCAACGCATTTACATTAAACATCTAAAGTAAAATTCGCTATGAAGTGGGGATTTACTGAAGACTAAAAACAACAAAATACGAATTACTCGTTTAATATTTAAGCTAAGAAACAAATTGCGGAACTGTTGTAGAACATCAATAGCTTAATAATACTGGTTCTGTATCTGATTCTATACGACTCATAATATCGGGTGTTATGAATTTTCGAATCTCTTCCCTCTTGACCCCCCACCCCCGGGTTGAATTTCAGTCGTTATGGACTATGAACTTTTGTGTTGAACTAAACGGTTAAATATCTTTTATTGTAAAGATCAAATAAGCATTTTCGAGAAAATTACATAAAAGTCCGTCACGCAGGGTCTGCGTAAACTAAGAAGATTTCTTACATGAAGTTTTACAATTGAGAAATCTGTTTTGAGAAGTTTTGAGTTTGGTAACGATCAAACAATAATTGCGACCGCTCGAGCGTTAACAGACAAATATATATATATATATATATATATATATATATATATATATATATATATATAATTTTGAATGGACCTCATATTCGTCATTCCTGGGTAGGATCGATGGACATTTGAGGAAATTTTGAAGTCATGAGTACGGCCTCAATAGCTGATTTCCCTTAAGGAAAATCTGCTAAAATTAAAAAACTTCACCAAATAACGTAATATATTTGAATTTATCTCACAAAGTAAAGGTTCAATGAAAATAATATTTAATATATATATATATATATATATATATATATATATAGAGAGAGAGATATATATAGATATATATATATATATAGCTTGAAATGAAGTGGTTCACGACGATGTAACAGCGTATCGTTAGTATGACTGATTTTATGACTTACTAAGGCATAAAACTCTAAAAATATAACTGTCTATTCTTATATATTATGTTCAATTTTTTTTGTATTTAGTTTTCTTTTTGTATCACCATTGCTTATTATTTAAGATAGTCAGAATTCGGCATTTAGTTAAGTTGAAATATTTTTCCACGTGAAGTTAAAAAAAAGTCTTATTTGCTTCGACTCCCACGAAGGAATGCAATATCCCAGAAGCAATATGGACTACTTATATTAGTGGTACACCTGAAGAGGCGTTAAATTCAAAATCGTGAAACCTGTAGATTATAAATGAAGTGAACAGAAGAAAAGTTCTGTATTTTTAAATTCTGACCCATTGCCTACAAGTGACAACATGTTAAGTGTTGTTAGATCTAGTGAATTATATGTACTTATAAAATTCAATGGACCTCATTTGTGTCATCCAGTTGGTAGTATCCGTGGCCATTTGAAGAGATTTTCCAAATCGTGCAATGAGTACATTCTCAATAGCAGAAATAGCTCAAGGGAAATCTATCAAATAATTACAAATGACAGGAAGAGATAAATTACCGCGTTCCAACCGGATTTTTTTGTAGATTCTGAAAAACAAATTAATAGCCCTCCATGGAAGAGAGCTTTGGTAACAAACTAGTTTATAGAAATCAGTTAGAGTACTCTAGAATTAGAAGTAAGACAGGAATGGCTCGCGCCTTGTCCATATTTGCTGAGTTAATTACTAAACTAGCATGTATTTAGCAGGCCTGCTATTTCAAAGCTACTCACTGCCCTGTTTCATAAGAAAGATCAACGTGTTAATTGACTTCGTATTAATTAAAAGTTCGACGATTAACATTATTTAAACACTTTTAATACAGCGCGTGTTCGATCGTGTTGCAATACAAAAACCGGGGGAAAATACATACCACTTAGGGTAATATACCTGATGGCTACCATAAACATGTCCTCTTTCACTTCTCAGCCCTGCATTATTAAACTAATATTTATTGCTAAAATATCAGTAATTGAAAAATATATTACTCCCAATAAGAAAATAAATTAAAAAGGCTGAATATATATTCGAAATTAATATGTTTCCACTTTATACGCGTTATTTACGAGATAACTGCAAGACATGCTCTCATAATAAATTTCTTCCTAATATGAGCTTTCTAGACTTAAAAAAAAAAATGTGTAATATTAATATCGATCTTACTAATTCTAAATTTTGTAATGAGGCCAATGCATTGGTGATTCCTGATTTTCAGGATTATGTCAAAATAAACAAAATAGTTTTTGTTTCTTTTTTTGGCTTGTATTGTGTTAATTTACGTACATTAAATATTGAAGAATTTCTGCAAAGCCGAAAAATCTGAAATTGAATAAACAAAATAAATAAATACTCGTGCAGGCAAATGGACAGACAGAAAGAAAAGTATATATATTTTTCTGTGTGTGTGTGTGTGTGTGTGTGTGTGTGTGTGTGTGTGTGTGTCTCTTTTTTTATATATATATATATATATATATATATATATATATATATATATATATATATATGTATGTATCAATATTAGCCAAAAATGTCTTCAAATATTAGGTTTTAAACTACGTTTGTCAATCAATATTTCAATTTAATCATCTCTGTGTTTATAAAACCATGTTTACTTGGTCAATAATGTTTACATATTCTAAAAAAGGGATTAGTTAAGGTGCTTTTATGCATCAGTTTCAACAGAGATTCCTTATCTTTAAGTGGTATGCTTGCTCAAAATGGAAGGGAAAAGCAATGGCATAGTTTTCCATCACGTGTCTTTGCAGACCCTGCAGAAATTATTGTAGTTTGGCTTGGATGAGATCCCCCGCCCACCCTATTCACCAGACCACAACGGATTTTCACTTATTTCGGGCCCTTCAAAACTCTCTTAACGGGAAACACTATAATTCACTCGAGGACTACAAAACGCGCATAGAGGAGTTCAATGCAAAAAAATCTGAGATTTCCTGGGAGGACGGAATTATAAAATTATCTGAAAGACTGAATCAAGACAAACAGAGACGTTTAAGAGCTTCCCACATATCTTAATTATATATATTAAAAAAAAGTAATTTCTTCAACTCATGTGGAGTCATTACTCCATTAATGACTTTATTTATGTCCATATTTTATTAGGAAGGTCATATAAAAAGAAATGGATATTAAGAGTGAGAGAGAGAGAGAGAAAGAAAACAAAATGACGAAATTAAAATAAATTTTCAACTCCATGGATCCTCTCAGGTTCTTTATTTTTTTCTTTTCAGTGGATTAAGAAATTCCATTTCCGAAATTTCCAGGGCCCCGAAAAAAAATGATACCTTTAATACGAATGGCCCTGGCTAGTTCGTTGACAGAGTGTTATGCCTCACCTTGAAGTAATTCATAGCAGCTCCAAAAGTCAAGGTTCGCCGGGAGCTGGGCCTCCCGAAAATAATTGTGCCCTTACAGCGAGTTTTCGCAGGAACCACTCGCCCCGATATTATAAAAATGTCCGTCACACATGGGCTGCGTAAACTAAGCAGATTTCCAACGCACTTATTGCATGAATGAATGAAAATTTACATTAATCTCAAAACTTAAAAGTTCAATGAGAACAATATTTTTTATTTAGGATTCACATAAAGTTATTCATAATGCAGTAGCTTATTAGCAGATTTCCCTTAAGGGAAATCAGCTATTGAGGTAGTACTCATGACGCGATTTTCGAAAAATTTCTTCAAATGTCCATCGATCCTACCCAGGAGATGACGAAAATGAGGTCCGTTCAAAACTATATATATATATATATATATATATATATATATATATATATATATATATATATATATTTGTCTGTTAACGCTCTAATTTTTGTTTAATCGTCACCAAAATAGGTATTTAATCGTTTCATGTAAAAAGGAAGATCAAGTTCGTTAACAGCTGAAATCAGACAAGTGGGATGGGTGGTTTAGAGGGGGGATTTTCGAAAATTCAAAATTTCTCCGTTATTATGCATCGGATCGAAAAAATTTTATAAAATTAATCTTATTGCAAATTAAATTTACTATAAATATTGTTCTATACATTTATTCTGTATCTTGAATATTAACCGAGATATTTGCATTTGTATTCTGCGTGTGGTCACCAGTAGGCTATGTTCGGACTTTCCGCCGAGAGCTCTGGCGGCCGTTTCTATAACTATTCGTCCCTCGTGAATAGGTTTAGAGGTTAGGTTAACTGTTTTTTGGGGCTAGAAACTACTGGGTTATTACGCCCTAAATAATGTTTTAGGTTTAGAGGTTTCTTACTACTACAGTTGTTATTAGGCAGATTTCTCTATTGTAAAACTTCACGTGGGAAATCTGCTTAGTTTACGCAGCCCCTGCGTGACGGACTTTTTTTTAGTATGACATGAGAAGGAGTGGGGGTTTACTGAAGGCCGAACACTAAAAAATGCAAATATCACGATTAATAATCATGATAGTGAAAAAACGTACGCAACAACATTTATAGAACATTACATTTTCAGTAAGATTGGTTCTATACAATTTTACATTCCGACGAATAATTACAGAGATATTAATTGTTTTCGAAATAAACCCCTCCCACTAGTCGGATTTCTGTCATTAACGAACTAGACCTTTAAATGTTTTAAATAAAACGTTTAAATATCGAGTTTGGTAACTATCACACAAAAACTGCTACCAATAGAGCGTCAACAGACAAATATATAAATCCATACATATAGAGTTTTGAAGGGACGCTCTTTTCGTCATCTCCTAGGTAGGATCATTGGACATTTGAGGAAATAAAGCACTTTTCATCTCATCTCACCATATATTCTCTACTAACTTGTAAAACAACCAATGGGTAGAAAGGAAACGGGGAGGGGGAAGGGTTACTGAAGGCTGAAATCAAGAAAGTACGAATATCTCGCTTAATACTTGAGTTAGAAAAAAACGATAAAATACCAAGTTTGGTAACGATTAAATAAAAATTACGACTACTAGAGCTTTAACAGACAATTTAAGGGAAATCTGGTAAATTAGTCCCTATTTTCTGTAGATTTCCCTTCAGAAAAATGAGTTAGTGAGGTTGTGTTTAAAGGAATTTGCGGAAATGTTCATACGTAAATCGGTAATCACACCTATTTCTAGTCATTGGAGTTTAGAAATAGTGAATAAAGTGAGATGAAATCACCAGTTTAGGCAGGTGGGATACCTGCTCAGTTTACACAGCCCTTGCGCTACATACTATCCTAGGTTGGATCGATACATTTTTCGAATATTGTGTCACGAATAAAACCACAATAACTAATATCCATTAGTCGAAATTTGCTAATTGGGGCCTCTAGTGCATACAATGATCATTGGTAATGAGACGTTTCAATGTTCTCCCGACGAAATAAATTTTCGATAAAAACAAATTAAAATTTTCGACATTTAAACCTGGAATATAATGCAATATATTTATTGGCTTTTTGTTGGTCGGAATTGGGGTAATAGCTTAATCTCTGAAGTAAAAAATATGTAAAAAGAACATAACAAGTGATTCCGTAAATTTCAATGGTATTAAAAAATTACCTTATTTTCCGATAAGTTGAATGATATAGAATACCAAATTTCTATAAACTAATAGTCATCAAGAGATGTGTTCTTACTAAAAATGGACATACTCGAATAATCTGTTATCCAAATAAATAGTAAAAAATAATTATTCATCCGTTATCCGTAACTTTAAAAAACACGGTTGAGCAATTATTGGTTTTGCAAAATTAGCAGAAATTACCTATTATTCGTAATTTGGGAAACCATCGTCTTACATTTGTTCGTTTTTTTTTTTTGTTTTTTTTTTTTTTTTGTCCCTTCTTCAAAACATAAGGCACATATGCAGGTATACAATTATTAGTATTAGATGGCAACAAACTTCCACTTATATTTTGTAGTATATAAAACTAATTTAACACCTTTCTTTAAGACAGTATAAAAGGGAAGAAAGAAGTTATTTGGTGATATTTTCTGATAACTGATATCCGAAATTCATGGATAAACATTAAAGAATTACCTATTTATTCGTCATCCTTTGTCAAAAATAATTTTTACCCAACAGTGATTCTTACTCCAAATATTTCAGAACAAATCTGAAATTACATCAGTTCAGGCCGAATATTAACTTTTATGATTTCGCCCTATGCGACTCTCATACGTTAGGGAGTGAACGTAAAAAGAATGCATATCGTCGCAGGTCGAGATATGAGATCATATTCAGTGGACTTGGTTACAGCAATTAAAGCCGACATTCTGTAGGAATGTTAATTAAAGCTTGGAATCCCAATTTGAAATGATCCGATTCCTGCAAGTGAGCGGGTTTTCGCGGGGATTCGTTCGCAGGCTCTGAGAACCTATTAGGGAATTGCTGGGCTTGTTCGAGTGTTTCCCAGGCCGCTCTTAAGCTGCGCAAGCATTCTGCAAATTGCCACGTTCTCGCGCAGAATATCAGACCTGCATTCCAAAAGAAATATGGAATCCTAACAAGCGTCTGTCGGCTAATTATGATACAAGTGGACTAAAAATCCTTAGCTTCATACTTAAATATAATTACTTGTTTTCTAAAAAATGTCAAATGCTTGAAAAATTACTAAGAATACAGCTGTCTTTTACTTAAACCGCGTTGAAATACCCCGACAAATAGAAATATTACATTAACCTATGATGTCATGTCTTTAGCATATTAGCTGTCATATTCTCAGCTTATCCTTGGGATATATATACATATATTTGTGTGGATGGTTTTGACCAGGTTTTATTTATATATGGTGTTGTTATTGTTTCATGGAGTATCGGTCAATATTGGTGACTGTCAGTGCAAGTCAATGTCAGTGTAAACAGACCAAGGAAGGATACACTCCAGTGTTCCTAATGTAACCACAAGTGCAATACGTAATGTACTGAAGTTTTTAAGTATTTCTAGTCTCGGTAAGTAGAAATAACATAACCACCATCTTTTACACTCTAGTTTAATAACAATGTGCAATATATATGAAGTAGTACCTGCTTTTTTACAGCCCAGAAGAAGAAAAAATAAACATTCTCGAAATATTGGCATAAACTAACATATTTTTCGCCAACATTTCCACAAGTCCAAGAAACAAGAACAGCAAAAACACCCACCAACGCACACACACACACACACACACACACACACACACATACACATATATATATATATATATATATATATATTTAGTGGACTGCGTGGGGTGAAATAAATAGTTCTGTGCACTTTTCAAATTGTATATTAAAAACAATAAAAACTTCTTGGAATAAAATATTTACACTTAACAAATCTAGTAGTTTCACTATTCACTATAGTCCAGTTTCAAAAGCCACAACTCATCACAGTTAGCACGAGACACTAGATAATAATTTTTTCGCACTTCTAACTTTACACTCGCAATTCGGTTAACTATTTTCACTAACTGAACATATTTTATAAAACCATCTGGTATTAGCAGATTTCCCTTAAGGGGAAATCAGCTATTGAGGTTGTACTCATGACGGGATTTTCGAAATATTTCTTCAAATGTCCATCGATCCTACCTAGTAGATGACGAAAATGAGGTCCGTTCAAAACTGTATATATATATATATATATATATATATATATATATATATATATATATATATATATATATGTCTGTTACCGCTCTAGCGGTCGCAATTTTTGTTTGATCGTTACCAAACTCGATATTTAGTCGTTTTATGTAAAAAGAAAGATCAAGTTCGTTAACAGCTGAAATCGGACCAGCGGGAGGGGGGGTTTAGAGGGGAGGATTTTCGAAAATTCGATATATCTCCGTTACTATACGTCGGATCGAAAAATATTATAGAGTCAATCTTATTGCAAATTAAATTTACTATAAATATTGTGATATACATTTCTCTCTATCTTGAATATTAACTGAGATATTTGCATTTGTATTCTGCATGTGCTCGGCAGCAGTGGCTATGTTCGGACTTTCCGCCGTGAGCTCTGGCGGCCGTTTTTGTAACTATTCGTCCCTCGTGAATAGGTTTAGAGGTTACTTACTACTACAGCTGTTATTAGGCAGATTTCTCTATTGTAAAACTTCACGTGGGAAATCTGCTTAAATTACGCAGCCCCTGCGTGACGGACTGTTTTTTTTATACCGCCAGGTTATCATATTTGATAGCGAACGACTCACGAGTACGTGATTCGCTGCTATATATATATATATATACATACTGTCTTATTCATGACATATATATGCTGTCAAGTACTTATCATATATTTGTTCACATTTATATCCGCTATATTCTGCAAGATTTTCCAATTCTATTCCCTCTTATTAACTTTTCATCATTCCTCAGCTAACCTGCTGAGCCTGCTTAGAACGGATACAATTCCTTGATACCTTTTTTATTATTATTATTTCCCCTTGTTCATGAATGCCTTTAAGCAAAGAAATCTGTTAGCGTAATACAGGTAAAATGGAGCACAGTAAATGAGAGAGTTTTAGATATTAGATTAGAGAGACCTTTGTGGGAACTAATTTACAATCAAGTGAGAATTGCAATAATCTATAATCTTGGTTGGTAATCATCATGTCTTGATTAGGCAATTCATCACCTGATTAGAAGGAAATAAGGTAACGCAGTGATTCATGTTGACCTTTAGCCGTCTTTCGACAATTTTAGAGAAATATTAATTCGCTCGACCTTTACTTTTTATTGCAGCAATATTTACGCTAATGCTAATTATTTATTTATTAATTTGTTTCTTTGGTGTCACACAGTTTGTAGTGATTTACACCCTTCATCACATAGACCAAATAGAAAAAAAAGTCCGTAACGCAGGCGCTCCGTAAACTAAGGAGATTTCCCTCGTGAAGTTTAGTAATACATAAATCTACATTATGGTAACACAACACCATCGTGAATATTAAGTGAATAAATACAAACGGAAATAAGAAATTTCAGTCAATTTCAATAACCTGCCGACAGGAAGCGTTCTGCCAGCCTCACACTGGAAAGAAAACCAACTACTGAAGTGTATGAGAATATAACATATTAATTTTCTTAAGACGTATTCACTATATCTAGTAGTGTAATTAATAACGAGTCAGAATAGTTGTTATCTATATCAATTAAATTTTAGTCGTCCAACACCTTAAGGGGAAGGTGGTCGCCAGGACATATTTACATGTATGTATCTCGTATAATAAAGGTCTCTTGAAAACAATATTTGGTATTTAAGATTCCAATAATGTGGTTTATTATATAAAGGAGTATTGTTTATGTAACATTAGTAGAAGTGGGGGTTTGCTGAAGGCTGAAAACTGAAAAATGCAAATATCTTGGCTAACAATAATTATAGTACATTTAATTTGCAATATGATTGGTTCTATACAATTTTTCGATCCGACGTATAGTAACGGAGATATTTCGAATTTTCGAAAATCCTCCCCTCTAACCCGCCCCCTCCCACTGGTCCGATTTCCGTTAACGCACTTGATCTTTTTTTTTACATAAAACAACCAAATATCGAGTTTGGTAACGAATAAACAATAATATATTTATATATATATATATATATATATATATATATACAGTTTTGAGCGGACCTCATTTTCGTCATCTCCTAGGTAGGATTAATTGTCATTTGAAGAAAAATTTCGAAATTCGCGTCATGATTGCGACCTCAATAGCTGATTTCCCTGACGGGAAATCTGCTAAAAAATACTCCAAAATATTGAATATAGTAAATATAAATTCATAGTTGCTGCTAGGCGACGTCGTGATGATGAAAAGGAAAGAGAATCAGAACACGAATAATTAATAAAAGGCAAAAAACAAAAAACAAAACGAAACCGTAATGTAAAATTTGAAAACAAAAAATATTTTATAAAAGTTAATAAAACTATAATTAGTAATAGTTTATAATAAATAAACAAGAATTTGTTTAAAAGTTTGTAAAATCTTACATGAGCATTCAGAATTTCACACACACACGTATAAGCTACGCACTCACCCACACGTACGGATGTACACACAAGGTAGCACAAAATGTATTTTTGTATTACATTTGATATTACATTGTGTTGAATTACACCTTAATGACTATACTTCTCTGGAAATAAGAAGAGGTTGGGTACTAAATAAGTTTGTAAATGTGTACTTGTTTTAAATATAATAATGAAGAGTCTATCATTATAATGCATATCTAAGCGTTGTTAATTAAGGCATATCTAATATTAATGGAGAAATAAGTGTATGACACGCAGGGGCAGCGTGTGCTTAGCAGATTTCTCTCTTGCTAGGACAAATCATAAATTACCTCTTCTGAACATTTTACCCTTACGAAAACACCCATTTTCTCCAATTATAAAACACTAATTGAAAAATACTTAGAGTAAAACACATCCAGTTGTTACAAGTGCTAAGGCATTGTGAACATTCAAGCAATTGTATAACAGTCAACAGAGCATTTTGACTGCCTCCAACCGTACTTATTGAAACAACCTAACAAATCTGTACTAAAAGCCCAGCAGGTAGGAATGTTTCAAAGGTAAAAAATGGGCCCCGAAATAATCATTCATCCCTGGACCCGATTTGTGGAGGGAGACTAGCTGAAATTACATAATACTCCGGCAATTTGGTCCCCCTTTTAAGAAGACTCCATCCAAAGGCAAGAGTGCTTAATGGTCTGTAACTCTAGAAAACAGAGCTCGGAGTCAGGTAAGAAGGGAAAATTGTTCGGAAATGCTACGTTCATACCGAACAGAGAGGAATCAGTGAAAAGACAAAATATGTTAATGGAGTGTGGAGGTTTTTCACTTCACGGTCAACAGGTGGCGTGAACTGTACAGTTTTTTTCTTCGCGTGTTCACTTCGTAAAGAAAACGTTCTCTTCGCCACCATTAACGTGTTTTCGTTTTTACAGTTATTTTCATCCCTTAGTCAAGTGTAATCACAGAATGCGTGGCCACTCTGTCACCATCGACTCAGGTCATTTCTTCCCGGTTCACAGTCAGGTATCTTCCGCAAGTCCATGACACATGAAACACCATTTAACACCTTCATGTGTATCCACCAAAGCTCTATTGTTTCTGAAAGATCAAGCTCAGAAGTCCAGACATATTAAATGGCACATACAATAGAAGACATAACAGAAATGTTCAAATAAAATGTTAAATTATCTATCTCCTTGGTACAGTGGCAAGTTTTATTCCTAACTGGCCAATCGGAATTTATTTAGTGATGACCTCATTAAATAAAATCCTTAATCCCACCCTGGCTAGAAAAGGTTGATAACCTGTAGATAACCCGTCCCAGTCAGTCACAGAAGGAAAAAGTCCGCCACGCTGAGGCTGCGTTAACTAAGCAGATACCCCACGTACGTCACGTATTTGTATTTACCACAAAACATTAAAAGTTCCATGAAAACAATATTTGATATTTAGGCTTCAAATGGTGTGCTTCATAATATAACAGCTCATTGTAGCAAATATCTCGGTTAATATTCAATCTAAAGGAAACATGTACTATAAATAACATCAACTATACAATTTTTCGATCCGATGCAAAACAATGGAGATCTTTCGAATTTTCGAAATTATCCCTCTCTAAACCTCCTTCCTCCTCCCAAAGGTCCGATTTAGGCCGTTAATGAACTCGATTTTTCTTTTTAGATAATTGGGGCTCGGGTTGGCCGTGCGAGTTAGGGCGTTGGTCCTAATTTCGCATGGCAGATCTAGAGTGGCGGGTTCGATTCCCGCCCTGGACAGTAGAAATTTATTGAATGACGGACCCATTAAATAAACTCCTTGGGCACACCCTGGCTAGAAAAGGATGGTAACCTGTAGATAATCCGTCCCGATTAGCCTAGTTGCATAAAGTGGACGTAAAATAAAGAATAAAAAGAAAAGAAAAGATAATTGCATGTATCTCGAGTTTGTTAACAATTAAACAAAAAATTACGACCGCTATTGCGGTAGCAGACATGTATATATAATTTTGAATGGACCTCATTTTCGTCGTCTACTAGGTAGGGTCCATGGACATTTGAAGAACTTTTTCGAAAATCGCGTCATGATTATGACCAAAATAGCTGACTTCCCTTAACGGAAATCCGCTCAAACCTTAATTCATAGATCCAATTCCGCTTGGCGCCTCCATACGTTTTTTATTACCTTTCAAAAAGAGATTGAGTATAGACAGATAGAAAATCTTATTTTATGGAGCACATGGGTGACGGACTTTTTTCATTCATAGACAGGTACGAGGGGCATTTGAAGAAAAAGTTCCCATCATCGGAACAACTTCCTCAGATAATAAATTTATTCCTTAGAGTCTATCAATAACAAACGTGTTCCTTTTCTGCCTGTATGTTCAAAAAAAGTGTCTCCTTTGCAGCCTTCTATTTTTCACAGGAATACTCTGCTTAAGTCAATGTGTATATGTCACATCATTTACTGACTTGAGTCCTTGTGGAATTACTACAAACGCTAACATAGAAAAAAAGTGTAAAAACAACAAGGCATTAATGGGCGAGCTGTTTCTTTATGAAGAAACGAAGCGATAAAATGCACAGCACCGCCACCTGTTGGCCACGATGTGAAAACAATTCCCACCTTATTACCATAACCCGCCAATCCTCCAGCTCTCGTTTATTTGAGATGCATTCTTCTATCCCAAACAGAGCTCAAGGTCTATGGAACAACGACCACAAAACAAATATTTGGAAACCGTCAGAGCGGGTCAAAACGTTACTTGTCACATCGGGGATAGAAAGATCCAGTTTGAGCATAGGAAGGACTCTCTCTGAAGAAGATGTACTAGCAATACCACGGAGGAAGGCTGAAAACTAAAAATGGAAATATCTTGGTTAAAAATCAAAACAGTGAACAAATTTCATATAACAGGTGTTATTGGGCATTACATTGTCAATAACATTGGTTGAATACAATTTTTCAATCCGAGATATAGTAACGAAGATATTTTGAATTTTCAAAATTCACCCCTCTAATTCCCCCTTTGCGCAGCCATTAGCGAACTTGGTCTTTAACAAACCACATTTTCTTCATGTTCTTGGAAGGATAAATGAATATTTGAAGCAATTGTTTGAAATCACGCCATGTGTATATACTGGTTAGTTGATTTCCCTCAGGAAAAACCTGCTAAAACAGCCAAAATTAGGTTAATGGCCGTGAGAAATATTTCGACGAAAATGATTTAAGTGCTCACTAAGTGAAGAAGGTTTAAGAAGTCCATCCCGCAGGGGTGGCGTAAACTAAGCAGATTTCCCACCTGCTGGTAAGGCTACGCCATATTCAGACTGAAAAAAAGAATGTAAGAATTATTCTTTTAAAATTTGATTTACGAAAGAGTGCGAAGAGAAACCATTGTAGAGCATGAATATTTTAACAAGATTGGTTCTATAACTTTATTCGATCCTACGCATCGTAACTCAGATAATTTGAATTTTTGAACCCTCCTCTCCCCTAAAATCCTCTTTCCACTATACCTGGTCTCATTTCTGCCAATAAAAAATATTACCTTGATGAAAGAGTTAAAATGTATCTAGCATAAAAAAAGGTCTCGTGTAAACAACATTTTGGTATTTAAGCTTAGAATAACGAAGTTCAAGTTATAACAGCTTACTGTTATTATGACATGAATTGGATTGGGGGTTACTAAAGGATGAAAAATTCCAAATTTCTCGGTTAATATTAATTATAGAAAACACGTATATAAGAACAATTATAGACATTTAAATTCGCAATAAGATTGTTTCTATGTCATATTTCGATCAGACGTTTAATAATGGAGATATTTAGGATTTTCAAAACTCTTCTCCGTTCTAATTTGAGCCATTACGGAGCTTCATCTTTAATTTTGCATGAAACGCTTGTATATCAAGTTTGTTAACGATTAAACAATAATTGCGACCTCTAAAGCGGTAACAGACAAATATATATATATATATATATATATATATATATATATATATATATATATACAGTTTTGAATTGACCACATTTTCGTCAGCTCCTAGGTAGAATCTATGGACAAATGTTTCGAAAATAGCGCCATGAGTACGACCACAATACCTGATTTCCCATAAGGCAAATCTCCTAAAAGACCATCACCCAGGTGCTGCCTAGACTAAGCAGATTTCTTAACAGATTATTACTCCATTAATTCTAGAATGTAAAACTGAATTCCTATCAACTTTATATGAGATCAACCACAGTTTATTCTAATGGCAAGGCTATGACTGGCCTTCGTTATCTAAAAGCGTTTTTAAATTCCCAAACTATCGAGCCTTTAAATACCTTTTGGAAAATTTAAGGCGGGTCGTTCTGTCCTTTCTTTTCCCCCGGCGGAGGAATGCCGTAGAGAGGAACACGATAAAAGAGATCACGAAATCCGAATTAAGGGTCCATTACAAGATGGGAATAACTCACTAATAGCTACATAAATAACACAATAACGAGGTTAATCCTCGATAAAAACCAGCTCATCTGACCGCTTCGTGCTCGGGCATTAGCCGGCTCGATTTCTTCATCACAAAGATATGGACAAAATCCTGGCATCTGGATCCAGGTGGAAAAAAACCTGGTGTTGATAGTCAGGGACAAACGATATGGAACAAAGAGCGAAATGATGCAGAAGTTACTCCATGTTATGATCTATTATATATTTTCCCCATTGCTGGGCACACTATATAAAAGTACATCACGTAGGGGCTGCGTAAACTTAACAGATTTCCTTCGTGGGGTTTAACAATAGATAATCTACATACTGGAAGCGAAACACCACGGTGATATCCCAACGGGAAGAGTCTGATATGAAAACAGGTCTGCCTACCTCACACCGGAAAGAAATAAATTACTGAAATATATCAGAATATAATATATTAATTTTATTGAAAACGACCTACTATATCTAGTACTGTAATTTATAATGAATCAGAATATTTTTTATCTCATCAATCAAATTTTAGCAGTCCAAAACTTAAAATGGGGTGCGGGATCACGAGAACATATTTGCATGTATCTCGTATACTAAAGGTCTCTTGAAAACAATATTTGGTATTTAAGCTTCGAATAATGTGGTTTATTATACAACAGTGTATTATTTATGTAACATGAGTAGAACTGGTGCTTTTCTGAATACTGATTAATGCTCAAGGTAGAGAATAAATTTATAAATCAATATTCATAGCAAATTTAATTTTCAATAAGATTGGTTTCATTCACTTTTCCGATCCGATTGGTAGTAACGAAGAAATTCCCCCCCCCCAAAATTATTCCCCTTTAAAGTCCCATCCCCATCTTCCGATTTCAGCCATTTACGGTCTTGATCTTTCTGTTTACATAAAACGACTAAATGTCGAGTTTGGTAACGATCGAACAAAAATTGCGACCACTAGAGCGGTAACAAACAAATATGTAAATATATATAGTGGCACCTCGATAATCCGACACCCGATCATCTGGCTCCCCGGAATAACCGAACACGTCACCACCCGGACGGTGAACCAACGTTATATAACGTTTTCTTGGTTTTCCGCCTCAAAGTCTGCAGTCCATTTATTGGTTTCGTGACTGAGTCATGCTCGCTTTATTTATTAATTGTCAGACGTCGGCAGACCCGTTCAATGCTGCATAATATGTACTGTATTATTATATGTTGTGTTATCGTTGCTGCACAAGTTGTGAGAGAATTCAAGAAAACTACTGTAAAGAAGTGGAAGAAGGTTTGTCTATACCTAATCCAAACCGCAGAAACTCTAGACGTTCCTGAGTCAGCCACTGCGCAATTAGTCCGTGATCAGAAATCCACTCGCAGTGTGGTCCAGCCTTCTGGCATTCAAGAATGGCTAACTGATGTTGACGTAACCAACGTTACAAATGTATGTCATGCAGAAGAGCAGATCGACTTTGTCGGGCAACAAGCATGTGCTGAAGAAGAGGAAGGGGGGATTCAACTGAAGAAGAAAAGATTGTTCCGAAAAGATCAGCCACAATACAGCAAAGTCCGTCACGTAGGGGCTGCGTAAACTAAGCGGATTTCCCACGTGAAGTTTTACAATAGAGAAATTTCACGAGAGCCGTGCAGTCAAGAAAACGGCCGAACTAGCTTTTGGCAGGAAAGTCACTCTAGTGCGTTAGCCGCCCAGATTTAATATAAATTCAAATAACTCGGTTAATATTCAAGATGGAGAATAAATGTATAGAACAATATTTATAGTAAATTTAATTTGCAATAAGATTGATTCTGTACAATTGTTTGATCCGACGTATAGTAACGTAGATATTTCGAGTTTTCGAAAATCCTCTCCTGTAAACCCCACCTCCCCCTGGTTCGATTTCAGCCGTTAACGAACTTGGTCTTTCTTTTTCATAAAACGACTAAATATCGAGTTTGGTAACGATCAAACAAGAATTGCGACCGCTAGAGCGGTAACAGACAAATATATAGATAGATCTATATATATATATATATATATATATATATATATATATATATATACAGTTTTGAACGGACCTCATTTTCGTCATCTACTAGGTAGGATCAATGGACATTTGAAGAAATATCTCGAAAATTCCGTCATGAGTACAACCTCAATAGCTGATTTCCCTTAAGGAAAATCTGCTAAAAGGACGCTTTCCAGACAGTCCCAAAAGTACATGGAAGAACAATCAACAGCAACAGTCATGAAAGTTACGCGGGAAAAGAAGAAGCGCGAAGCAGCAAGTTTGAACAAACTGAAATAAAAAAAGTCCTATAATTTTTCAAGTAGTATTAGCGAGCCAACCATTCTCTGGTCTCTTAGGTGACGGATAATCGAGGTGCTACTGCACACACACACACACACACACTAGCTTTTACTTCGATGGCTCCTGGATCCTTCCTTTAAATTATCCTTTACAGACATTGGGCTCAGGTATGAAGAGTAAATGGAAGAAAAATACTTTGCTGACTCTAAGTAGTAGGAGTTAGTAAAAATGGCGGGCCATGCAATTGACCGTGGCGGTTTGCATTTAACAGGTGGTGGGCAAGTATTTACTTTTTTCTAGCATGTCTTCATAGGTTTTAGCATAGGTTAATTACCGAAACGAAAATGAACTAATGAGGTTGTTCTCAAACGTTTCCTCAAATGTCTATCGACAAAAATGAGGTCTGTTCAAATTACGCACTTGTATTACAGATACTGAAACATTTTTTGCCTAACTATTATGTATAGTATGTTCGCAAATTGCTGATATAGGAGCAATAGGATTTCAGCCTTCATTGTTACAATTTTTGCTAAAAGTTATTTTTCACTGAGCATTACTAAGCATTAGATTTCACGTATTATTCACGTTGAGTTCTAACTAAGAAAAAAAAATCAGAATACAATATGAACGACGCGTATGCCAGTCTTGCTACTTTACGCACAACGAACTTTTGTCAAATCCTTGTCAAACGGCTGTTTTTTGGTAAAATTGTTACAGAATCCTCAGATCAGTTAAGATCTGTAGGATGTGTAATTAAGGATAGCCACTGAGACTGGACTGCCTTGTTGACAAGAACACAGAAGGACACTTAAGATAGCCTACCTGGAGTAGATCAGATGTCATTGGCATGTAGGCTCGAGTCCCCTAGAGTTATGGGTTTTTTTTGGCAACCTTCTTGTTTCCACAAAACGCCTGTCCTTCACAGTCAATAAATACTGTTGCCTGTGATCCCCAACTCCTGAATGAAGAGTCATTCGTATAATATGGAAGGTGTGTCACGCAAGGGCTGCCAAATCTAAGAAGATTTCCTGCCTGCTGGAATGAGTCTCATCTGACCCTATCTATTTCTTAAGAAAAAAAAATCCCATTTGTAAAAGTGAGTGAATGATGAAGACTGATAACCAAAAAGTAAGAACAACTCGCTTAATATTTCAGTTAATAAAAAATGTATACAACAACAATTGTAGTACTTCGATACTTTAACAAGATTGGTTCAATAACATTTTTCACTCCGACTCACAGTAATTTGAGATATTTTCAACTATTCTCAACTCTAAATCTCGTTTCGTCAAAAACTGAAATTTGACCGGGGGGGGGGGCAAAGGGAAAATCGAAAATTTAAATGATCTAAATTATGGGTCAGATCAAAAAAGTTATACCACCCTTGTTTCAAATTAATTGCACTGTAATTGCTATTCTCTGCATTGATTTCGTGTTACGAAAATTTGTAGGAATTATTTGCGTTTTTAGAAGATTTCCCTTTAGGGAAATCAGCTATTGAGGTTGTACTCATGACGAGATTTTCGAAATTTTTCTTCAAATGTCCATCGATCCTACCCAGGAGATGACGAAAATGAGGTCCGTTCAAAATTATATAATTATATATATATATATATATATATATATATATATATATATATATATATACATATATATTTGTCTGTTAACGCTCTAACGGTCGCAATTTTTGTTTGATCGTTACCAAACTCGGAATTTAATCGTTTTATGTAAAAAGGAAGATCAAGTTCGTTAATGGCTGAAATCGGTCCAGTAGGAGGGGGGGTTTAGAAGGGGGATTTTCGGAATATCTCCGTTATTATGCGTCGGATCGAAACATTGTATAGAATCAATCTTATTGCAAATTTAATTTACTATAAATATTGTTCAATTCATTTATTCCTTATCTTGAATATTAACCAAGATATTTGCATTTTTATTAAATTTGGGCCGATAACGGATTTTTGAATTTCCCGCCAAAACCTAGTTCCGCCCTTTGCCGTAACTGTTGGGCTCTTGTATGGAGATTTCTCTATTGTGGTACTTCACGTGGGAAATCTGCTTAGTTTACGCAGCCCCTGCGTGACGGACTTTTTTAGTTTTCAGCCTTCAAGAAATTTCCAATTTACAACATTCCAATTTTAAACCAACATATGATCAATAATTTTACCCGATGTTTAAATGTCAAATATTGTTTTCAACGGATCTTTACTAAGCTACACAGAACACAGTAATATGTTATGGGTGATGCCATCAATTAAAATTTTAAGTTGTATACTTGAAAACGTTTTTTTTTTTTTTTATCTATGCCATACTTCATATTCAACCGTTTCATACTTTCACTCAACATTCATTCATATTTAACACTACAGATTTATACAGGCCACCATTGAAAAAAATGTTTTCACTGAAAATGCATAATTCTTATATTTGTTAGGATACTCAATCGAGATAGGACACTAAATAAGCTGTATCACACACATTTTTTTCACGTTTTATAGATAAGCTTATTGAATCGACCGATATTTACAGAATTTAACACCTTTTATATAGATTAAATAAATTGAATAAGTAGTTATAATGGAAGTTGTGGACGTCCAAAGCCAGATTTGGATTCAACACAAAAAAATATAGGCATCAGATTGTAAAGTTAAAAAAGTATTCTAACATTTTTTTTCTGTTGGCCTGTGTTATATTCATTGACGACGTAATCGTGTTTTTTATCGTAAAACCATGTAATAGAACCAATCCTGTTGAACTATTGATGCCCCACAATTGTTGGTCTATACATGGTTTCGTGACTAAAATACTAAGATTTATACATACTTTCTTGTTTTCAGCTTACATTAAGGCTTCCACATCTACTCATCCGATTTTTGCTCTGAGTCGCTGAACTACTAACACCTCATATCCGACTAATTAGCAGATTTCCATTAAGGGAAATCAGCAATTGAGGTTGTACTCATGACGCGAATTTTGATGATACTCATACTGGATATTCAACAGTTTCAGTCAATACTAAATATCAAATTTGTTATTATCGGAATAGTGGGGGGTAAGAAGAGTGGAATTCAAAAATTCAAAATACTGTCGATATTGTGAGTCGGATCGTAAAATGTTATAGGACCTATCTTGTTAAACTACTGATGACCTACAGTTGTTGTTCTATTCATTTTTTTTTCAGAACTCAAGTATTCAGAAAGTTATTCGTACTTTATTCTTCATTCACTCATTCATTAACACTTTCGCTGCGGTTGTCATTTTTTGATAATACCTCGAAATCGGGTGAATTATTTGTTTGATTTTTTTTTAATATAAACATACTTTTAATCATATTTGATGATTTTAATGCGACAAAAAAAATTAACCGGAAATGCATTTCCGGAAGTGTCCTTCCAGAGGGACACCCGTAAGCGAGGAATTCCACCCGCCTTGCGGTTTAGTATCAGTAGACACCTTTAGTCATTTTATGCTAAACCCACTACTCATTATACCTAATGTTTATTTATTATAAAAAGAAAACTCAATTATTTTTATAAGAATAGCAAATAACAATTACTAATCATTTACAATAACTAATTATCGATTCAAATATTTTTTTGTTGGACATTTTTAATTATTTTAACAGCGTATTTTTGTTCGCCATTTACAAATATAACATCAATTATCCCTAACTTTTTTGCAGGATTATTTGCGTGGAAAAAGGAAATTAACTTATTAGATTGACACCTCAAGTGAAAATAACCTTTGGTTGAACTTACTTATACATACATTCTACACTGATAAAGTTCCTGAAAGTTAATTTCTTATCGTTAACTGTAGTTTTTTTTCCAACAAAAATCATAAATAAAAAAAATAAATCACAGTTGTTATTAAAATGAATAAAAAAGTCTATAAAATCTAAATTTCACATCTAGGAACATTAATTTTAGTTTAGGCTTATTATTCAGCAAAAATGTGTTTTTCACCCTTCCAGGTATAAGACTGTTTTCCTCTTTACTTTTCAAAACTAATTGAATGAGGTCATGAATCACCTTTTGCAGTTATCATTTTCAACCCTCTTCTTTGTTCAATTGGCTTAGCACCTTTTGTTACATTTCTTTTAGTAAAAATAAACATAAATAACTACAAGAACAAACTTTTGACATAATGCTTTCTTTGAATAACCATAAATGTTGAATTTTGTTAGGTAAATGAAATGACAACAAATTTTCGTTTCAATGCTGTTTATTACGATAAAACCTTAGTTTTTATATTAGTTTCTGCAACAAAAATTCAACAATTTAGTTAATAGTATTCAAATATATTAAATCATGAAATAAATAGAAATTATATAATAAATTTTACTTAGTTAGAATCAATTTTTAGAGAAAAAAGTTTAAAAATCGATAAAAAATCTTTAAGTTGGCCGATTTGAAAACGGTAAAAACCATTGGAAAGTCCAAGCAATACTGAAGGCAACTATCTTTACCAGGAGTTGAAAGAGTGAATCCCCTCCATTTGAGTCTAATGGAAAAAGTAATAGAAGGGTGTCCTTCCGAAGGGACAACCGTAAGCGGGCAGGGTCACAGGTGTCCTTCCGTAAGGACACCCGCAGCCAAAGTGTTAAGCTCCCTCTTCTACAAATCCGATTTTTAATTTGAGTAACTGAATCCCATCACACCTCATGCCCTACTTATAATGCGAATTGCTGTCTACAAAAGTTTCCTAGACGTCCCATTCCAGCATGAGGGACATCTGTTTAGTTAACGCAGCCCCTGCGTTACGGGCTTTTATCAGCAAGCTGAAACCAGTAGTGGCGTTTTAGGGAGAGACAAGATAAGGGCGTTATCTAAGGGCAGTACCTCTACCCCTGGAGCCCAGATAATCGTCTGGAATCAGAGCACTGCTGGAGAGGTGAGTGTGGTTCCATGTTCCTGTCAGCAGCATTTCCAGCTACTGAAAGCCGCCCCATGGGTGGCCGTCCTTCCCAACCGAATATATATCACTCTTCGCTCATTTACTGCCAAAGTCAAAACAGTATACTCCATCCATCAATTCCAGCTTTCTACACAGCTCTAGATAAACCATCTCAAGCTTATAGCTACAAAAAAAAATAATAAAAAAAGTCCGCCACGCTGTCTTTTAGCAGATTTTTCTTAAAGGTAATCAGTTATTGAGATAGCACTCAAATATTTTTATCTTGCCCAAGAGTTGACGAAATTTAGGTTCATTTAAAAATATATATATGCAATAGTAATAATTTTTGAGGAATTTTAGTTTAGGAAAAATAATTTTTTTTCTTCAGTCATTTATTATTTTTATCTCAGGCACTTTTTGGGTGACCACACTCCTTCTCAAAGTTCTTATATATATATATATATATATATATATATATATATATACACTCAACCGCAAAAAAAAACCGGACACTTCATTTTTGTCGTATTAAAAGCTAATTTTCAGCAATTTTCTTTATGTGGGTATTCTAGTTATTACAGAGAATTTAGAGTCTAAGTCCATTGAACTAATCCCTTCAGGATTAGTAAACAATTAGATAAAACTCAGATTAGATTTATTTGTCGTGAAGTTGATCTATTCTAAACTGTAAGTAGTTTTTCGCACATTTAGACATCTTTAATTATTAACCAAGCATTTTCTTTAATTAATGTTTTATTTTTATTTCGGTCCAGAATAATGGGTCTTTCAAACTTAGATAGAAGGCCGGAGCTTTCGTTACATTGCCCAAACGCTTGGGGTACCGAAGTCTGCCATTCACTGTAATAAAAATGAAGAATATTTTTTTTTTTTTAAATGTGTTAATTTATCTTTTTATTTTTTATTATTTTGTATTTTTGTGTAAATAATCAATAAAAATTATTCACTTTTGGCAGATTTCGTTTAAATAACCTATAGATTAACCAATTATTTTAATCAAAAAGATTAATATACATATATATTAAGTATTTAACAAAATTATAAGACTAAATCTAAGTGTCCGGTTTTTTTTTGCGGTTGAGTGTATATATATATATATATATATATATATATATATATATATATATATATATTTATATAAAGTTGGCCCATTTTTTTATGAAAATAATGAGATAGAGAAAGTTAATACATTTATTTAATTGAGTATTTTGTTCACTAAATCAGAAACATTTTATGATCAGACACGGTACGGAATTTCAAAAATTGATTGCTCCACTGGATTAAATGTCCTCTATGGCTCAAAATGGAAAAGTTGGAATGCTACAGTTAAATTGTATCACGCCACTGCCAGAGCAAAATTAGTTTATGAGTGGTATACTCGTATGTATGAATATATGGTATCTGAAATATCTCAACTATTTAGAACAAGCTGAAATAAATTTTTATAAATAGATTTTACAATTGATTAAAAGCACTCCAAATTATATTATTAGGCCTGAAACATGGGCAATCTATTTTTGATTACATAAAAACCAAAACAAGTATCCTTTGGCTTTAGAGGCTCCTCGTTCTTGGATTTTAATTTTAAATATGTAACACAAATGAAGCAGTTATTTATATTTTTAAATCTGACAACATATTTACATGAATGATACATTAAATACACTTTTATATCACACTTGAAGATTTGAAAGAATTTTTTGCGTAATTTTGTTCTCCGTAGCCCTTTTTTTAGAGGAACCATTGTTTGCCGTAAATGTCTATGTTCAAACATACATATTTTCGGGAAGCCTTGCCACCATTATTATCTGGTGTGTAAAAGTGACAGTACCATTGTTCTTAATCTATAATCCGAAACTTCGTGGAAAATCTGAGCTTCGTAACTTTTCACGGCATGATCCTAAGTTTTCTTGTATTTGAAATGACCTGCAAGTTCCACCTACCTCTCTTGGACATGTTTGAAAATTTATAAAAGTCCGTCACGCAGGGGCTGCGTAAACTAAGCAGATTTCCCACGTGAAGGTTTACAATAGAGAAATCTGCCTAATAATAACAGTAGTAGGAAGGTATCTCTAGACCTATTCACGAGGGAGGAATAGTTAACAAAACGGCCGCCAGAGCTCTCGGCGGATAGTGCCGACCACACTCACAATACAAATGCAAATATCTCGGTTAATATTCAAGATACAGAATATATGTATAAAACAATATTTATAGTAAATTTAATTTGCAATAAGATTGATTCTATACACTTTTTCGACCCGATGCATAATAACGGAGATATTTTGAATTTTTAAAACTCCCCCTCCCACTAGTCCGATTTCAGCCATTAACGAACTTGATCTTTCTTTTTACATAAAACGCTTAAATATGAAGTTTGGTAACGATCAAACAAAATTTGCGACCGCTAGAGCGTTAACAGACAAATATATATATATATAATTTTGAACGGACCTCATTTTCGTCATCTCCTGGGTAGGATCGATGGACATTTGAGGAAATTTTTCAAAACTCGCGTCATGAGTACGACCTCAATAGCTGATTTCCCTTAAGGGAAATCTGCTAATATCTCTGTAATTTTGAGTCGTATCGAAAAATATTATAGAACCAATCTTGTTAAACTTTACAATTGTTGTACTACACATTTTCTCTTAGTGCGAATATTAAGCGTATCATATGTAGTTTCTTGTTTTCATCTTGCAATGAACTCCCACTGCTGCTCGTAGACTTTCAACTTAGAACTAGAAAGTTTATATAATAATGACATTTAGCAGTGTGTCATTCCAGGACGTGGGAAATCCGCTAAGATTAAGCAGCCCCTGCGTAGCGGAATTCTTTTGGGTTCCGGAATCATGTTCTGTTAAAACTGATAACGCTAGTCTAGCCGAGGATTTGTGATAACAAGAAAACATGGCCACAAGGAGAATTGTAACGCAGCTGATTTAAATTACATCCCACAGCATATTTCCTGTCAGCTCCTTGGGATGGAAATAATAATTTCTAATTAACTAAAAGAGCAGTTCCAACTAGGAAAAGTAATTAATCAGTGTCGCTCCAGTTTGGTAGCAATACTTCACCCTTGTCACCAGCTGACTGATTGACGATTCGTGGACCTCATTAAAGCCTCTAATTGTGGTATAAGCATGCCCTTAATCAGCTGATTGTTGAAAATCACTTAAGTAAATGCGCTCATTAGTAGACTAGGGGCAGCTTATTGGGCTCGGTAATAGACAAGCTGAACACGTTCTCGGCACACTCTTCAATTACATTCTAATTTATCTTGTACGCTTCTTATGGTATTTTAATGTCGGGAGTGGAGAGACCACACAGGATGCCGGGCAAAAGGAGGAAGTCAGCCTTACCAACGAGGGGTGCATGCAATCATTGCTTGCTTCCAACTATGGTCCCCATATGGAATTAGTTTGGTGAAAGTGTCGCACAAGTGTGTAGTGTTCATGGGCATCCAACGAAACCAAACCATAGCTGACAAGGTCTCTATATATTGTTGGTGTGCCACAACACGTATGACTTGCATGTTGTTATTCTATTTCTTATTGGTCTGCCACTGCTAATCAAAACTGGTTGACTAAAGGTGTTCACCCTTTTGCACCCATGGTGGGGCTAAGAATTTAATTTAGTGAGTTCGTCTCTCTAAGATATCCAACTGACCACGCGGGAATTGACTGTTGAACAAACTAAAGTATTAAGAAAAAAGACAGAATCAGGTGGTTCGCTTGAACCCCCAAAATACGGTAACATGAATAAAATCCCGTCATACAGGGGCTTCGAAAACTAAGCAGATGTCCCACATGCTGGAATGACAAACTACTGTCCACATCTCAACATTAATTCTACATTTCTAAAGAAATAAACAAGAATAAATAAGTTTGTTGAACTCAACATTTTAAGTGACTGAGGAACTTAAAGTGAAAATCAGGTAAGCAGGGGTTTACAAAAGGATGAAACCAAAAAAAAAAAATATGTATAAAACAATAGTTCTAAAAAATTAAAATTCCAACAACATAAGCATATAAAATTGTTCATAGTATCGTCATATTTTATGTCAAATTTATCAATTCCCCTAGGCCAATTTCAGGCATTACCTAATATAACCTTCAGTTTTTCAGTGTGGTGTTGATCAAATACGAATAATGTAGATGACGTCCAGGGGTAAAGATGGGTTCGAAAATTAATAATATCTCTATTATAATTAGTATGATCATAAAAACATTATCTAACCAATCTTGTTAAACTATGTACAGTTTACAATTGTTGTTCTATATATGTTTCCACAACTCACATTTTAAGCGAGGTATTCGTAACTTTCTTGGTTTCAGTATCCCCACTCCTCTTCAATGCCCAACGGTTATTTACATAGAAGTAAAGAATAGGTGGTGAAATGAGATCACCATTGTGTTATAAGAACAGGAGGGAGTTCTGGTTAGTTCACGCCGCCCCTTCGTGGTGCAAATTACAGCAGTAGCATTAGTAAATTGTTTTCAATAAAATTAATATTATATTCAGGTACATTTCATTAATTGTTTGTCATTCCTGTCTATCTATTCAACGCTACGAGGTTGGCTGGCCTGTTTCTTTACAATTAAGCCGCTTTCCGTAGTAGAGATTATGAAATTGTATTGTAAATTTACTGAAAGATATCTCATTTCCATTTCTATTTATTCACTTAACATTCCCGGTAGTGTAACCTGTATTTATATTTATCTATTTTAAACCTTCGCGGGAGAAATCTGCTTAGTTTACGCAGCCCCTGCGTGACGAAAGCTTTTCTCTTCAAGTGCCCCAGTCGTTAAACATCTCCAGCCCAACTAACATTTTAATTCAATTAATAAAAAGTCCGTCACGCAGGGGCTGCGTAAACTAAGCAGATTTCCCACGTGAAGTTTTACAATAGAGAAATCTGCCCAATAACAAGTGTAGTAAGTAGTAAGGGATCACTAAACTTATACACGAGAGACGAATAATTGCGAAAACGGCCACCAGAGCTCTCTTCAGAAAGTACCCAACAGCTCACTCCTGCCGACCAATGCAGAATACAAATGCAAATATCTCGGTTAATATTCAAGATAAATCAATAAATGTATAAAAACAATATTTATAGTAAATTTATTTTGCAATACGATTGATTCTATACAATTTTTCGATCCGACGCATAATAAGGGAGATATTTTGAATTTTCTGAAAATCTCCCCCTCTAAACCCCCCCCCCTCCCACTGGTCCAATTTCAGCCATTAACGAACTTGATCTTCCTTTTTACATAAAACGATTAAATTCCGAGTTTGGTAACGATCAAACAAACATTGCGACCGCTAGAGCGTTAACAGACAAATATATATATATATATATATATATATATATATATATATATATATATATATAAAATATATAAATTTTGAACGGACCTCATTTTCGTCATCTCCTGGGTAGGATCGATGGACATTTGAAGAAATTTTTCGAAACTCGCGTCATGAGTACGACCTCAATAGCTGATTTCCCTTAAGGGAATATAATAACGTAATTAGAGAATAGATGGTGAGATGGGACCAGCATGAGGAAAATCTCATTAGTTTACGTTCTCATTTTTATCAAGAGTCCATTACTAATGAGGTCAGTCAAAGTATATGTATATCAAGTATACATATATATTGTTGTCTGATACCGATTAAGAGGTCGCAATTTTGTTTTGCCATTGCTAAACTCGCCATTTAAGGGCTTCTTGTAAAAACAAAGATAAAGCTGGTTATTGGCTGACATCGTACCAGAAAGAAGGTTAAGGGGGGGGGGGGGGGGTGTAACGGGGTTAAATTCAGGGAATCGAAAATAAAGATATCGTCGTCAGTGTGAGTCGGACTGAAAACGTTCGTACGATTATCCGTATATTGAGAATATAATTATTTATGAATGTTGTTCAATACATTTTTTTCTCAAATTCGAATATTAAGCGAGTTATTCCTAGTTCTTGTTTTTAGCCTTCAGTACCCCGCCTTCAGCTCCAACTCAAGGGATAACTTGAGAAATAGAAAATCTTATTTGAGATGACATCATCGGCACGTGGTAAACCTCTTTAGGTATCACAGCACCTGCGTGACGGACTTATTTCACTTTCATCCCTATGTGGGATTGAGACTCGTGGGTTCCATTTCAGACTGAGATTGTAGGGGTGATGAAGGCGTTAGGTGCTGATATATAATTGTAGAGCCGCGAGCATCCCCTGGGTGGTCGGGCTAATCACCACTAATCCAGGAACCGAGGGCTAGATTCTGAATGATTCCTAGTTCCACCTGTCCCCCTCGGGCCATCTCTTCCCGCATTTCGTAAAACAAATCCACTCTCTCGGCAATCATCTCATAGCCAATGCTCAACTACGCATTTCGAAACCTACTGAATAATAAACCGACCATTTGTTCCTAGATAGGTCGTCATTTCGTCAAATGTCCGTCAATTTGTGTGTGTGTGTGTGTGATTTTAACATAAATGTTTGTTTTTATTGCTCAACAGTCACTGACTACCTATCGAAGCCGAGTTGAATGACTCCAATCGTTCATGCACGTGTAATTTAAGTGAATACCATGTGTAAGCATGTGCTGCGTTACCTAAAGAGATTTCCCGCGGGCCGATGATGTCACTTTTAACAGGATTTTCTATTTTTCCACTAATGATTAGGCAAAGAACATCAAATATAAATTTTCCTTGAGTTGGAGGGGAGGCGGTTGACTGAAGACAGAGAACAGTAACAACAAGTAGTTCGCTCAATATTCAAATTTGAAGGAAAATGTATGGATCAACGTTCATGAAAAATGATATTCTCAATTTACAGATAAACGTATAAACGTTTTCAATCTGATTCACACTGATGATACTTGAATTTTCGATTTTCTCCATTTAACCCCATACCACCTAGGTTCGATGTCAGTCATTAACCAGCTCATTCTTTTCTTTTACAAGAAACGCTCAAATGACGGGTTTGGTAACGATCAAACAAAATTTCAACCGCTAGAGCTGGAACAGACATCAATATATACGTGTGTGTGTGTGTATATATATATATATATATATATATATATATATATATATATATATATATACACACAGGGTGGAGCTGAGGAAACGCATGTTATTCACTATTGAATGATGGGGACAGGGTTTGATAAAAATAATAAAAACAGCCATTAGTGATAGATTTTGTAATGCAGTTCTTAAATATGCATAATTTAATTAGGTTCAAAAAATAGTGCCTTGGACATGACGTCCTTTTTGCTGGATACAAATTTGGATCCTCTACCGAAAGTTACGCATGGATCTCTCCGACATTTCATTCGGCACAACTTTTGATTTTAAATATCCCCACCAAAAAGAAGCCGCAAATCGACAAATTGGGTGAGCGAGGGGGCCAGTAAACATTGTTTTTTAAGTACTGCTCTACAAAGAACACATGATGCTCTACGCTCCAAAGCTCCATTGTGACTGAAACTGCATTGTATGCGCAGTCTGCCAACACTCATTCAAGGTCAATACCTCTTCTCTATACCATGAACTAGCAGTTCAAAAACCATGCGTTTCCTTTCCTCTACTTTGAACGGACCTCATCTGCGTTTTCTTATGATTAGTATAGATTTCACGATAACTTTTCGATTCACATGTCATAGACACCATAACTCTTTCGTGAACGTTTGTTTGTTTAGTTGTTTATGAAATGAAAAAAAATGAATTTTATTATTAACAAATCCACAGCAACGACGGGTATAGACCCTAAACATTGGGACGGGTAAATGTCAAAATATTGTGCAAAATAAAGCCTTGCCAAAAAATACCATCACCATTCAGCCTCAAATGAATTCCCGGGTGAAGCCGGGTATCTGAGCTAGTACATTATAAAATTGTATTTTCTGTTAGGGCCCTTCACTGAAAATGTGTGCATCACACATTTCAAATTAAGGTTCTCTGTAGAAGAACAGGAGGATGGCGAGAAAGTCCAAAAGTTGCTCCAAAAGAAATTTCATTCTCCACAACCATGAAATACCATAAATTCAAAATTTCTGAAAAAAATGTGACTGCCTTGTACTCCTGTTGAGTTAAAAACACAAAATAATTGGTTGCATCTGTTTTAAAACTATTTCATTTGTAAGCGTCACACGGTGTCGCATAATTTACAGATCTTTTTAAGATAAACAGTAAATGTCCTCTACAAAACATGTGTCTAATGCATACGAAAAATTTGAATTTCTTTATCCCCGTCCTGCTCCATCCCATCCTCCATTGATCAATTTCGATGGAAAGAAGAACTGAAAAACTTCAACAATTTCAAATATCTAAACAGTCTAAGCCCAGACAGTTCTGATTTATTCGAGATGCGTAGACATCACTCTGAAACTAGTCAAAATGGGTCCAGGGAAGGTCAAAACGCATTATTCCGTTAAAATCTGGAAACCAACAATTTTTTAGCGACTACAAAAACTCCATTTCTTGCTGCAAAAAGTGGGTGGGCTAGGAGTATGAAACACCCTGTATTGTGTATGTGTGAGGGTGTGCATACATTTTGGGAGGAACGCTCATGTCAGCTACTAGGCAGGATTGGTGGAAATTTCAAAACAGTTATGAGAATTGAGGTCAACATAATTAGATCATCAGCTGATTTCCCTCTTCTGGGGAATCTGCTAAAATTTAAAAAGCTTTGTGAAATATAATTAGTTTTTTTTTTTTTTAGTTCCAGATTCAATCCAGGTTTATTATATAGGTACTCTTTAAGGGTTTCTTTACAATTTAGGTTTTTCTAAAGGATAATGAAAGACGGTCTGAGACACAGGGATAGGTTCCGGGAGTCTAGTGAAACATCTTTGGGCAAGAGGCATAATTTGTCGTTGAATAGAGTCACCTTCTTTAGGAGCTTCTTCACGCTCAATTCCACACAATGGCAGGAGAGTGCGCTGCTATCCTTCATCTATTATATATTATTTCGTTGTCTGCAGAGGGGATACGAGGACAAGGTCAGAATTGGACGAATTGTATTCGTGGCCAGTTACTAGATATAGACAGAACCTTGTGTTAGTCCTGCTACGTTCCGCGTGACGAATAACGAGGGACTTGTATATATTACCACCTAAATAAATAAATAAGCGTTATTGGCATCCTTGTAAAGGATAAAAGACTCTCGTTTAGCAGGAAAAGTAGAAATACATGTTGGGAGCCAACTGCTACTATTTATATATATATATATTAAATTTACAGTAACATGGTTTTATACAATCTTTCGATCCGACGTATAATAACGGAGATATTTATTTTAGCCGTCAAGGAACTTGATCTTTTAAATCAAATAATGTGATGGATCCACCAGTATAAATGATACTGTTGTCATATCTCAGGATCAATAAGAAGGCCAAGTCCTCTACTGTTTTTTAATATAATGCAGAGTGCACTTTCGGAGTCAACGCTCCATCCTCAGTGCCTGATTAAAGCTGCATTGTCTGGACCACGACAGTCGCCCGGCAGTCGTGGTCCAGGCAACGCAGCTTTAATCAGGCACTGAGGATGGAGCGTTGACTCCGAAAGTGCACTCTGCATTATATTAAAAAACAGTAGAGGACTTGGCCTTCTTATTGATCCTGATCAATTGGTTCCTCTACCATCCAGCATATTCCAGAGGTTGTCATGTCTATCGGTGTAGACCGTCGTCACTGGCTGATGGTCGACTACAGCAAATATTGTGCTATCGATCCGATGGCACCATCTTCAATCCGTCCAGAGTTGTACTGAGTTGTAAAAGAGAGTACAACAACTCTAGACGTCTTGAAGATGGTGCCTTCGCATCGAAAGCGCTTGCTAACTGTACTCGACCACCAGCCAGTGACGACATTCTACACCGACAGATATGACAACAACCTGATCTTTCTTTTAGCAGATTTCCCTTAATGGAAATCAGCTATTAAGGTTGTACTCATGACGGAATTTTCGAAATTTTTCTTCAAATGTCCATCGATCCTACCTAGTAGATGACGAAAATGAGGTCCGTTCAAAACTGTATGTATATATATATATATATATATATATATATATATATATATATATATATATATATATATATGTCTGTTACCGCTCTAGCGGTCGCAATTTTTGTTTGATCGTTACCAAACTCGATATTTAGTCGTTTTATTTAAAAAGAAAGTTCAAGTTTGTTAACGGCTGAAATCGGACCAGTGGGAGGGGGGTTTAGAGGGGAGGATTTTCGAAAATTCGAAATATCTCCGTTACTATACGTCGGATCGAAACATTGTACAGAATCAATCTTATTGAAAATTAAATTTACTATAAATATTGTTATATACATTTATTCTCTATCTTGAATATTAACCAATATATTTGCATTTTTATTAAATCTGGGCTGCTAACTACTGGATGACTATCCCACCAAAAGCTAGTTCGGCCGTTTCCTTAACTGCTCGACTCTCGTGAAATTTCTCTATTGTAAAACTTCACGTGGAAAATTCGCTTAGTTTAAGCAGCCCCTGCCTGACGGACTTTTCACATATAACGATTGTATATCGAGTTTGGCAACGATAACAAAAAAACTGCGACTGCTAGACTGGGAACAGACATATATATATATATAATTTTGTACCGTCATTTTCGTCACCTACTTTGTAGGATCGATAGACACATTTGAAGATATTTTTCGAAAATCACGCCATGAGTACATCCTCAATATCTGTTTTCCTTAAAGGGAAATCTGCTAATAAGATTTTTCGAATGACGAAGTCCGAGTAGAACAGCATAACTTTCTAATCTTTTCGCCAGTAGTCGCTGCTAAATTCCGTATCAAAACACCAAAATCCATCGCTTGAAAAATAGTTATACAACGGACGGCAAAAGTCAATAATATGTCGAAAGCTTACTTTCCCAAAAGAAAGCCATTAATATTCATGGCTGGACGGAGATTTAGTGTGTTATTAAATTAATGTTGATAATGTTGTTGGGATGCGGAGAGGAGCAACAGGTGCCTGATATTGTCTAGGAGAATAGCAATCAGCTGGTAGTTGGAGGCGGGCATCTGTTTACAGTGTCGTGTCTAATAGTATAATTGGGAGGCGAGCTAAGACCACCCAGTGTAAGATAGGACCCTGAGGTCCAAGGACCCCGGGGTCCATGCTTCGTCATTCCATCCCCGTCCATATCTCAATTACTCATGCAAATCCGCCGTATTAGCATTCCCCCGAGGGGAGACTTCACCGGGACATTATTCACTCCTTTCCACTCCCCCAGAAATGTCGAGTTGCCAAACCGCGCTTGCATTTGGCTGCAGGCTGACTGATTGCGGTATGAGAAATAGCCTCTGACTTGAAATGGTAGCAGAAGCCGAATATAAGCCCGGGCTATTAGGTTCAGACCCCCCGGGGAAACGAGGAGGTGGTCCGGAAGAAATTTTAAAAGTGGTCATGCGAGCCATTTTCTTCACCGAAACTGTGGGAGCATGTCATTGTCCATAAAGGATGTTACGAAAAGGCGAAATGAGATAGTACTCATAGGCCTATGAATTGGAAACACATTCCTTCTTAACGACTGCATACAGTACATACCTACCTGTAAGTATTGCAGTGCTCAACACTCAAATAAAAAGTCCGTCACTCATTGGCTGCGTAAACTAAACAGATATCCCATGTGCTAGTAAAGTGGTTCATACTGCTGGAAAGTGTCACATCAGAACACGCATTCAAGCCAAATATAAGACCGAGCTATTAGGTTTAGAGCCCCCAGGTAAATGAGGAGGTGGTCCGGAAAAAATTTGAAAAGTGATCATGGCATCATTATCTTCACCGAAACTGTGGGAGTATGTCATGGTCCTTATGAAAAGGCGAAATGAGATAGTGCTCATAGGGCTACGAATTGGAAACACACTCCTTCTTAATGACAATATACATGCATACCTGTTAGTATTGCAGTGCTCCACTCACTAATAAACGTCCGTCACTCAGTGGCTGCGTAAACTAAGCAGATTTCCCACGTGAAGTTTTACAATAGAGAAATCTGCCCAATAACAAGTGTAGTAGTAAGGGATCTCTAAACTTATTCACGAGTGACGAACAGTTACGGAAACGGACGCCAGAGCTCTCTTCGGAAAGTACCGAGCAGCCGACTCCTCCCGACCACACACAGAATACAAATGCAAATATCTCGGTTAATATTCAAGATACAGAATACATATATAGAACAATATTTATAGTAAATTTGCAATAAAATTGATTCTATACAATTTTTCGATCCGACGCATAATAAGGGAGATATTTCGAATTTTTGAAATATCCCCCAAGATAAGGGTGGTAACCTGTAGATAACCTGTCCCAATTAGCCTTAGTGGCAAAAAAAGGGCGTTAATAAATAATTTAAAATTAAATTTCGTCACGCAGGGGCTGCGTAAACTAAGCAGATTTCCCTCGTGAAGTTTAGTAATAGATAAATATACACTCTGCTAACACAACACCGTGAATAAATACAAACGGAAATAAGAAATGTTTCATCCAATTTCAATAGCCTGCCGACAGGAAGCGTTAGGTTAGAAATGTAAACAAACGGGTCCCGCCTCACACCGGAAAGAAAAACAATTACTGAAATATATCAGAATATAACACATTAATTTTATTGAGAACTATTTACTATATCTAGTATGTACTGTAATTAATAATGAGTCAGAATAATTGTTATCTCAATCAATAAAATTTTAGTAGTCCAAAACTTTAAGATGGGGGGGGGGAGTCACCAGTGCATATTTGCATGTATCTCGTATAATAAAGGTCTCTTGAATACAATTTTTGGTATTTAAACTTCCAATAATGTGATTTATTATGTATCAGAGTATTGTTTACGTAACATGAGTAGAAGTGGCGGTTTGGTGAAAACTGAAAAATGCAAATATCTCGGTTAATATTCAAGATAGAGAATAAATGTATATAACAATATTTATAGTAAAGTTAATTTGTAATAAGATTGATTCTGTATAATTTTTCGATCCGACGTATAGTAACGGAGATATTTCGAATTTTCGAAAATCCTCCCCTCTAAACCCCCCCCTCCCACTGGTCCGATTTCAGCCGTTAACGAACTTGATCTTTCTTTTTACATAAAACGCTTAAATATGAAGTTTGGTAAGGATTAAACAAACATTGCGACCGCTAGAGCGGTAACAGACAAATATATATATATATATATATATATATATATATATATATATATATATATATATATATATATACAGTTTTTAACGGACCTCATTTACGTCATCTACTAGATAGGATCGATGGACATTTGAAGAAAAATGTCGAAAATTCCGTCATGAGTACAACCTCAATAGCTGATTTCCCTTAAGGGAAATCTGCTAAAATAAGCAGTCAGGGGACTGCCGGTAGAAGTGAAAACTCCTTTAGCTTTGATCGCTCAATTTTGGCATTGCTGAGAAATTTTTTTTACGAAGTCTTATTTTAAAAATATTTTTAGTTATTTATCAATAAGTAACAGTTATGTTCTATTTTACATGAAAAAATGAAATGACAAAAATAATAGTAATAAAAAAAATGCCTTACAAAAATAAGTTAAGTACACTCAGAAAAATCAATTTCTATCCATAATTTCAACAACTCTTGCACCATCATCACTGCCAGCATCATAACCTTCACCGGGACATTATTCACTCCTTTCCACTCCCCCAGAAATGTCGAGTTGCCAAACCGCGCTTGCATTTGGCTGCAGGCTGACTGATTGCGGTATGAGAAATAGCCTCTGACTTGAAATGGTAGCAGAAGCCGAATATAAGCCCGGGCTATTAGGTTCAGACCCCCCGGGGAAACGAGGAGGTGGTCCGGAAGAAATTTTAAAAGTGGTCATGAGAGCCATTTTCTTCACCGAAACTGTGGGAGCATGTCATTGTCCATAAAGGATGTTACGAAAAGGCGAAATGAGGTAGTACTCATAGGTCTAAGAATTGGAAACACTTTCCTTCTTAACGACTGCATACAGTACATACCTACCTGTAAGTATTGCAGTGCTCAACACACAAATAAAACGTCCGTCACTCATTGGCTGCGTAAACTAAACAGATATCCCACGAGCTAGTAAAATGGTTCATTCTGCTGGGAAGTGTCACATCAGAACACATTCAATCTGAAACCGACCTATTAGGTTTAGACCCCCCAGGTAAATGAGAAGGTGGTCCGGAAGAAATTTGAAAAGTGATCATGGCATCATTATCTTCACCGAAACTGTGGTCCTTATGAAAGGAGATGAAATGAGATAGTGCTCATAAGGCTACGAATTGGAAACACACTCCTTCTGAATGATAGTATACATACCTACCTGTTAGTATTGCAGTGATGCACTCACTAATAAACGTCCCGTCACTCAGTGGCTGCGTAAACTAAGCAGATTTCCCACGTGAAGTTTTACAATAGAGAAATCTGCCCAATAACAAGTGTAGTAGTAAGGGATCTCTAAACTTATTCACGAGGGACGAACAGTTACGGAAACGGACGCCAGAGCTCTCTTCGGAAAGTACCGAGCAGCCGACTCCTCCCGACCACACACAGAATACAAATGCAAATATCTCGGTTAATATTCAAGATACAGAATACATATATAGAACAATAATTATAGTAAATTTGTAATAAAATTGATTCTATACAATTTTTCGATCCGACGCATAATAAGGGAGATATTTCGAATTTTTGAAATATCCCCCAAGATAAGGGTGGTAACCTGTAGATAACCTGTCCCAATTAGCCTTAGTGGCAAAAAAAGGGCGTTAATAAATAATTTAAAATTAAATTTCGTTTTCCCTTAAGGGGATGTTTGGTAATAAAATGCCTCCGTACAAAACGTTATACACGAGTTTAGGAACTGCATTGGAAAGGTCGTGTGCGTTCGTCACCTGCTTCAATAGTATGGTCTTTTTATTTCGGCACGTTCATGTCTTCAAAAAAATATAAATGAGGAACAAAAAATATAAAGTGCTGTCGCAGATGCGAATGCCATTAAAAGTTATATTGTTTCCTTCCTGAAAAGACCTCAAATTCCCATAAGAGGAATGGCGTGCAAAAGATGGCGATCTCGAGTGTCGCTGCTTTTGTCTCCGGCCAACAACCACCTGCTGTTCGTGTGATACCCGACAAAGTAATGGGCCCTTCCTGAAGAAGTAATGATAGAGTGGGCGAAACGTCGCCCTTCGTTTCATTAGGTCCTCTATCCCCTACAGGTGTGGCTGACTCTGCCCAGGTAAAGGAGATGGGATGCAATTATAAGTGGCGCCTAGGACAGTACCTAGGCATTTGTCATGTCCTACCTAGGTCTGTCCCTACCTCAGGTGTCCTATTGTTAGGATAACCGCCATCTTAACACGTCCCGGTCTGTCTCTCCTCTCCAGGTCAACCACTATCCATAATCTCTTACCTCTTCTAAAAATACACTAGAAACGCACTCACATTTCTTCACAGGGACAAGACTAAGGGTCAGATGATACTTAACTTCCAATGGCAACAAAAGTCCTTCAAGCAGGAGCTGCGTAAACTAAATAGATATCACACGTGCAGCAATGGCACACTAGTAATCGGATATACCTATAATGGAAACTTCGGAGAGTAGAAAGGTGGGGAGGGGCTTAATGTAGGCTCAAAACAAGAAAGTGTTAATAACTCACTCAATATTTCAGTTACAAGAATATTAATATAAACACAATTGTAGAATTCCCAAATTCACTTCAGTATCGAATAAATCAAATAAGATCAAATAAATTTTATTGAGTCAACACCTTGTAATCTTAATTGATGAAGTCATCAAACTACATATTTGCACGTATCTCGCATAATATTTATCCCATTTAAAAACTCAAAAATTAACAATCAAATAACAGAAGTAAAACAACACATTTTATAAATGGACGTAGATAAATTCGAGTACAGATAACCAGAATATTAAAAAAAAAGTCCGTCACGCAGGGGCTGCGTAAACTAAGCAGATTTCCCTCGTGAAGTTTAGTAATAGATAAATATACACTCTGCTAACACAACACCGTGAATAAATACAAACGGAAATAAGAAATGTTTCATCCAATTTCAATAGCCTGCCGACAGGAAGCGTTAGGTTAGAAATGTAAACAAACGGGTCCCGCCTCACACCGGAAAGAAAAACAATTACTGAAATATATCAGAATATAACACATTAATTTTATTGAGAACTATTTACTATATCTAGTATGTACTGTAATTAATAATGAGTCAGAATAATTGTTATCTCAATCAATAAAATTTTAGTAGTCCAAAACTTTAAGATGGGGGGGGGGGAGTCACCAGTGCATATTTGCATGTATCTCGTATAATAAAGGTCTCTTGAATACAATTTTTGGTATTTAAACTTCCAATAATGTGATTTATTATGTATCAGAGTATTGTTTACGTAACATGAGTAGAAGTGGCGGTTTGGTGAAAACTGAAAAATGCAAATATCTCGGTTAATATTCAAGATAGAGAATAAATGTATATAACAATATTTATAGTAAAGTTAATTTGTAATAAGATTGATTCTGTATAATTTTTCGATCCGACGTATAGTAACGGAGATATTTCGAATTTTCGAAAATCCTCCCCTCTAAACCCCCCCCCTCCCACTGGTCCGATTTCAGCCGTTAACGAACTTGATCTTTCTTTTTACATAAAACGCTTAAATATGAAGTTTGGTAAGGATTAAACAAAAATTGCGACCGCTAGAGCGGTAACAGACAAATATATATATATATATATATATATATATATATATATATATATATATATATATATATATATATACAGTTTTTAACGGACCTCATTTTCGTCATCTACTAGATAGGATCGATGGACATTTGAAGAAAAATGTCGAAAATTCCGTCATGAGTACAACCTCAATAGCTGATTTCCCTTAAGGGAAATCTGCTAAAATAAGCAGTCAGGGGACTGCCGGTAGAAGTGAAAACTCCTTTAGCTTTGATCGCTCAATTTTGGCATTGCTGAGAAATTTTTTTTACGAAGTCTTATTTTAAAAATATTTTTAGTTATTTATCAATAAGTAACAGTTATGTTCTATTTTACATGAAAAAATGAAATGACAAAAATAATAGTAATAAAAAAAATGCCTTACAAAAATAAGTTAAGTACACTCAGAAAAATCAATTTCTATCCATAATTTCAACAACTCTTGCACCATCATCACTGCCAGCATCATAACCAATTTCTAAAAGTGCTACGATCGGTATATGGTAGCTAAAGTAGGATACAAACAGTTTTGATTCGAATTTATTTAAATATCGGAATTTATTTAAATATTCGAATTTATTTAAACTTCGGATTAAAATATCTATGAAAGTAAAAATTGTAGATATATTGTATCTGTGAACGAAATGATGCTGGTTTTGTCCTCTTTAAAATGGTATGCGAACGAAAACTCTAGCTAATTTGGTTCAGGAGTTATGAAGAAAAGAAGCTCCTTTAGCTTTGAGTTGAGTACTAGCGGTGGCGGTGTCGCGATTTCATACTTTTTTCCTCTCCCGCAAATGCTTCCTTACGGGGTGCACAACGTGGCTAAAGAAGTTTTCACTTCAAAAAAAAAAGAAAAGAAAATTGGTAATGATCATAGTTTGTGAATGATTAATAGGAATTGAATGGCTGAAAGTGGTACTTTTGCTAATGATTGTTGTAATGTCCTCCTTGACGATAGCTGTACTAAATAAATAAACACATACAAACATAAATACAAATACACACACACACAAATACACACAAACACACACATATATATATACACACATAATACAATTAATGCAAGTAATTTGTACACCGCAGACTTAATTTGTAAATGAAATTTTGTCGTATATTTGATTTTTGTGTAGGTAGGAGAATATCTTGTTAATGTAATGGTGTCTTCCGTCAAAACGTCTTGCAAGTCATAGGTTAAGTCCTGATGTCGTTTTCGGCATTCTGTCAGTATATGTCTTATCGTGAAGAGAATGTAACAAGTGATTAAGTATGAATACGGTGGTTAGGTGTGTCCGATTCCAGTTCTCGAGAGAACTACAATATTTCTTATGTCCTAGGTTTTCTGAAACTTGATGATCACATGCATAAAGTGTTCTTAATAGTTGGTAGTTAGTTGTCAGTACTTGAATTAGTCCAATCGGTTTGTCGTGCATCAAAGATGAGATGATTTTTTTTTTCTTTGAAATTTCTTCATGTAATACGTCTATTCGTTCATATGCAAGCCATTTAGCTGATGTATTTTGCCTCAATTTGGGTTTCGATGACCCGAGGGTGTATCTGACATGTGAGAGAGATGTCATGTTCATTTTCGCCATCTCTTTGGTAGTATCTTAGGCATAGTCTTCATCATTGACTTCATGAAGAATTTGTACGTGGTAGGCATGTTTGTTCAACATGCCGGTGAATCGCAGTGTTTTCCTCAAGTTTCCTGCTTAGCCTTCTCAGCTGATCCCGAAGGACTGTGTAAAGGCGGGAAGCTTTTTAAAGGCAAGAATAAGAGAGCATTAGACTGAAATATTTACTATTTTTCTGGAAAGGTGAGAGGAAATAACACAAGTCACTATTTGCGTTCTCCAAAGAATCAAGTATATTGAATTGATTAAGCAACATATAATACACTTTATAGATATAGAGGTTGAAAAAAACAAAAGGAAACTTAACTTTATAAAATAATTTAGCGGCAAGCCAATAATAAATATATACAATAGAATGATCGATCGGTCCTATATTGTGTGAGTACTCATTTAATAATTTGCGTAGATAATGCTAGCATTATTAGAAGTAGGTACCTGCGGGAAACATATACTTTCCTTGAAGTGGAGTCTTCTTCCGTTGTTATTTTCTGTGTTCCCTATAAGATTCTGTCTTCTAGCTGGTTGCGGTGATCCGTATATGATGGTAGCTTTGCGGGAGATGAAAGATTGACTATAACTCTGTAACGGGTGAATCCCAACTGAACTGGTCCGCTTGAAACCAGCCGGTGCCTTCTTAAGTTGCAAGGTAGTTTCCGCTGTAGGCCACAGCCTTGGTGATCTGCATGTGTGTGGCGGGTTTGTGAACTCAGCGAGCGTGGGAAATTCAATTTAAAAGACGACTGAACAGACTGCGTGTAATCGCCTCCTCAATCCTGTGGACAGTTTCATCCCCTTCATCAGGTCTCCCAGCTCACTGTTCATCAATAACACTACCAGTTTTCCTGAATTTCCCCTCCATATTCTTAATGACTTGTCCGTTAGAAGCTGTTCATGAAATCTGCACGAGAATTTTCCCGCGCTTCGTCTTACGTCGTTCCACGCAGAAGTTACGAAACAATAGCTATTCTTTCTTCTTTGTGTACATTAGGCTGTCTCCAAAAAAAAAAAAAAAATCAAAATTTGTAATGAATAACCAAAAATGATAAGTGATTTTATAAGTACCATTTATATCCTAAAATCATCATGCTATTTTGGAAATAGGTATTAAGCAAAGCTTCAAGCATTAGTAATTTACTAATTTTTTAAAATTATGTTTTCACTAATTCCTTATTATCATATTTTGTTCTTCCTTAAACGTTCCTTAAATTCTATTAATTTACTGACCATAAAAAAAAATAAAACCTTCAAACGTACCGAAATACAAAAAGTACGTCACGCAGGGGCTGGATGAATTAAGCGGATTTCTCTTGTTCATCACGTATTTGCATTTATCTCAAAAAGTAAAAGTTCAATGAGAACAATATTTGGTATTTGAGCTTCAAATAATGTTGTACATAATATCACAGCTTTCTGATAATATGATATGAGAAGAAGTGAGGGTTTACTGAGCCCCGAAAACCAAAAATGCTAATATTTTGGTTAATAACCAAGAGAGTAAAAAAAGGCATATGACTACAATTGATTTGCGATAAGATTTGTTTTATAAACTTTCTCTTTCCGGCGTATAATAACGGAGATATTTCGAATTTTCGATATTCTCCCTCTCTATACCAACCCCTTCTCTCTCTTCTAATTTCAGACGTTAATGAACTTGATCTTTATTTATACAATAAACGTTTAAATATCCAGTTTGGTAAAGATCAAACAAAAATTATATATATATATATTATAGAAATTAACATTATAAAAAATTGTACAGTTAAAGGGTTACTGTCTGGATCGAGAGGAGTTATACCCAAGTCGACTGCACAAAATCTTCAAGATCTTAGCATAAAGAATGAAAAAATAAGAAAAATTGACAACCAATATTCTATAATCGTCTATCAGAATATTGAATTTCTTTTTACCCCATAATAAAGTTTGACTTAAGCTGCTCCCTTAGCAACATCCCAAACAGAAAGGATATTTATATAACATGAATTAAAGTGGAAATAATTACCTTAAATAAGTCAGATAAGTAGGCCTTGATTGGTACTCCCAAAAAAGGGGAGAGCTTAATTTGTTTTTGTTGTTATATTTATAAAATTTTGAACGGACCTCATTTTCGTCATCTCCTAAGTAGGATCGATGGATATCAGAGGAAATGTTATGAAAATTGTGTCATGAGTACAACCTCAATAGCTGATTTCCTTCAGAGAAATCTGCTAAAATGTAGGTCTTTTCAGATGTAAAAATACAGATCTTCTTGTTCGTTGGCCTTTAGTCGGAGTAAACTGTTATTTTTATTGTTATTATTTAAATGGATTTAAATCGTCCTAAATAAGTAAATTCGTGTATTTAATTGACACGGGCCAGTCCTCAGGAAATATATATAATTTATGAAATTGACCCAAAATAAAAGGCCCTAGACGAATGATGTCATTCAGGACATGGAGATTATAAAACAGCTTAAACATAGAGATGGGAAATATAATAGTCGGTTGGGGAAGAGGCGATTCTTATAAAGTCATCAGCGTATATTAGAAGCCGTTAGATTCTCTAATAAGCGACCCCTTTCCACTTATTAGGCCGAACCCGATAGAACCTGTCTCTCCCACATTTCGGACTTTATATTCTGGACCGAGGAGAGAGAGAGAAAAAAAAGGAAACCGTATTCCCACAGTTCTTATGCAAATTCAAACAGGTTTGACATATGTCCGACAATTTGGAATTCTAACGATTTCGGTGCTCATGCGGAGCTCCGAGGAATGTCAATCCTGAATGTGTGGTATGCTGTGATTTTCTTCTTCGGGTCAAACCAACCCCCAAACACATATATATATTTGTTCGAGAAAAGCCTATCAGGGGAAGAACTCTTTAACCCACTGCCCGAAAGTGCTGTTTATTAAAAAATTACCTTAGTATAAAAATAAATTAAAGGACTCCATTACTGAAGGAGACATCAGACTTTCTTGGAAATCCCACAAAATAATTAAAAGACAGGAACTAAACAGACGATTCGAACAACTTTACGGACTGCTAAACAGAAGATCTCACTTGTCTACCGAAAACAAACTAACAAGTCGACTCGTTATCACGAAATTCCACGGGACTGCCATTTTTGTTCGTGTTATGTATAGTTCGTCTTAGGCATAGTTCGAGTTATAGAGGTGAACTAAATAAAAATTCGTGATACAGAGGTAAAAAAATGTACTGTGATTTATTCCCTACATCTTCTACAAATCTACATAATCTTAATATTTTACGAATATTTAAATGAATTAAAATATGTATATAAACATAATTAAAAAAAACGGTAAAACACAGAAAATATAATATTAATTCCACTGATTAATAAGTCCTTAATCTTCCTTTGCTTAAAAATGAAAAACACTATCAGTCATAATGTTGATTAAAATAAAAAAAAAAACTTTGCTGTATCTCTTACAGCTTCAAAATTAAACATTTAACTTGGTACAGTATAATAAAAAATACATACAGTAAACATAATAAATATCGTGTAAAACAGAGTGAACAGTACCGACCATATTACTGTAATCCCACTAGTAGTTGAAATAGTCCGTTATCTCCTTCTGTTTAAGACTGTTATAGCAACACGTTTGTCAATCATATTCTCGATTGAAACAATTGAAGAAAACACTTTGTCTGGTACATCACTGGTTTTTTTTCTAAAAACATACATAGAGTACGTGCTGTAGCTTTGGCTTCTTTAGATGTGACGTCTGCCGGTTCTTCATCTTATTGATCTTCGTCAGAAGGAGCGTCTTCATCGTTGGTTAAGGAATCCGGGTTAATTAGTTCGTGTTACGTATGGTAATTTCTTCGTGTTAGACAGGTTTTTCCAAGGGGATTAAAAATAATTCGTGATATGGAGGATTTCGTGTTTTCGAGGTTCGTGTTAGCGAGAGTCGACTGTACAAGCTACTACTTAAACCAATATGGACATACGCAATAGAAGTATGGGCTACAGCAAAACCTTCGAACATCAGACGCATCCAGACCTTCCAATCCAAAGTCTTGCTCACCATAGTAGATGCTCCGTATTATGTTACAAATCACACCCTCCATAAAGATCTTAATATCCCATTTATAAAGAACCTAATACCCTTAAGATTCAGAAAATTTCCAGCAGGCTATCCAATCATTCTAATGCCTAGCCCTTTCCAGTACCACTCATCCTTATTCCGCTCCACAGCGCCTAAAGAGACAATGGCCCAGAGATCTCCTATAGAAGTGTAAAGTGAAGTGATAGCAGTGGCTATTTTCTTATCAAGTGCCAATGCTCCTTAGCTCTTGACTTCCTTGCCAGGCAGGGAGGTGCTGCTCCTCTCATTGTGGTGAAGGGGTGTAGCTTCTGTCGAGAGTGGTGGAGGACTATTGATTTATTGAATATTACATTACAAAATACATTTAACTGCAGACTGTAATATTCTAAATGAAATTATATATATATATATATATATATATATATATATATATATATACAAAAAACATTACTGAATACTATCAAAAATGTATAATTATTAAATAAAACTGCAATATAATTTTCATGAATATAGATCATCAATGATCACGTACATTGTCTCATTTAGGTAGGACAAGTTCCTAATAATTTATGAAGCAGTTGATCTTTTCATAAATTAAAAAGTCAGTCACGCTGCGTAATCTAATCAGATTTCCCTCGTGAAGTTTAGTAATAGATCAATCGACATATTGGTAGCACAACACCACCTTGAATAAATACAAACGGAAATAAGAAATGGTTCATCCAATTTCAATAAATTGCCTAAAAGAAGCGTTAGGTTAGAAATGTAAACAAACAGGTCTGCCCGCTTCACACCGGAAAGAAAAACAATTACTGAAATATATCAGAATATAACATATTAATTTTATTTAGAACTATTTACTATATCTAGTACTCTAATTAATAATGAGTCAGAAGAATTGTTATCTCAATCAATCAAATTTTAGTAGTCCAACACCTTAAGGGGGGGGGGGGGGTCACCTGGACATATTTTCATGTATCTCGTATAATAAGGGTCTCTTGAATACAATTTTTGGTATTTAAACTTCGAATAATGTGATTTATTATGTAGCAGAGTACTGTTTATGTAACATGAGTAGAAGTAGCGGTTTGCTGATGGCTGAAAACTGGAAAATGCAAATATCTCGGTCAATATTCAAGATAGAGAATACATGTATGTGACATTAATTATAGTAAATGTAATTTGCAATAAGATTGATTCTATACAATTTTTCGATCCTACGTATAGTAACGGATATATTTCTAATTTTCGAAAATCCCACCTCTAAACTCCCCCTCTCACTGGCCCGATTTCAGCCGTTAACGGACTCGATCTTCCATTTTACCTAAAACGATTAAATACCAAGTTTGGTGGCGATTAAATAAAAATTGCGACCACTAGAGTGTTAATAGACAAATATATATATATATATATATATATATATATATATATATATATATATATATATATATATATATATATAATTTTGAACGGACCTTATTTTCGTCATCTCCTGGGTAGGATCGATGGACATTTGGAGAAATTTTTCGAAAATCGCGTTATGAGTACGACCTCAATAGCTAATTTCTCTTAAGGAAATCTGCTAAAATGCATGATAAATACTTAGTGTGGCATTGCGATTGTTAACGTGTTAACGAGATTAATGAATTATATAAAATTATTAAATTGATAGATTTTATAAAAGGAATTCATGGAATTTGAGCTAATTTTATAACGAATGTATTATGCGGGTATAAGAATAAATGTTATTCAATAATATGTGAAGAAATGAATTGACATAATATTAGTAAATTTTTTATAAAAAACAAAATTATATGATGTACCCTATTATGTAATGTTAACATTTAATGGTAATAACTACATTATAAATACAATTGAATTTCAATAACCATGGTTTTCTGGGTCTTCTAAGTGGGCCATTAAAAAATAATTATTTATTTGTGAGCGACACGTCAAAAGGTGATTAAAAAAAAAAAAAGTCCGTCACGCAGGGGCTGCGTAATCTAAGCAGATTTCCCATGTGAAGTGTTACAGTCGATAATTTGCCCAATAACATCTGCCGTAGTAAGGTATTTCTAAACCTATTCGAGAGAAACGAGTAGTTATGAAAAAGGCCGCCAGAGCTCTCGGCGGAACGTCCCGAACATAGCCGACCCCTGCCGATCATACACATAATACAATTGCAAATATCTCGGTTCATATTCAAGATAAAGAAAAAATGTATAGAACAATATTTATAGTAAATTTAATTTGCAGTAAGATTGGTTTAATACGATTTTTCGATCCGACGCATAATAACGGAGATATTTCGAATTTTCAAAAATCCCCCCTCTAACCCCCCCCCTCCTACTGGTCCGATTTCAGCCATTAACGAACTTGATCTTTCTTTTTACATAAAACGATTAAATTTAAAGTTTGGTAACGATCAACAAAAATTGCGACCGCTAGAGCGTTAACAGACAAATATATATACACGTATCTATATATATATATATATATATATATATATATATATATATATATATATATATATATATATATATATATATATATATATATATAATTTTGAACGGACCTCATTTTCGTCATCTCCTGGGTAGGATCGATGGACATTTGAAGAAATTTTTCGAAACTCGCGTCATTAGTACGACCTCAATAGCTGATTTCCCTTAAGGGAAATCTGCTAAAAAAATTGGTCAGACTGAAAAAACTACAACCCAGATGATAAAAGTCCGTTACGCAGGGGCTGCGTTAACTAAGCAGATTTCCCACTTGCGTCACGTTTTGGAATTTATCTCAAATATTAAAAGTTCCATGAGAACAATATTTGGCATTTAAGCTTCAAATAAAGTGTTTCATAACATAATAGAATGTTATTAGTATGAAATGAGTAGGAGTGGGGGTTTACTGAAGACCGAAAACTAAAAAAAGTCCGTCACGCAGGGGCTGCGTAAACTAAGCAGATTTCCCACGTGAAGTTTTACAATAGAGAAATCCGCCTAATAACAGCTGTAGTAGGAAGGGATCTCTAAACCTATTCACGAGGGACGAATAGTTCTGGAAACGGCCACCAGAGCTCTCGGCGGAGAGTCCGGAACATGACGGGGTTCCGTCGACCACACACACAATACAAATGCAAATATCTCGGTTAATATTCAAGATATAGAATAAATTTAATTTAAGAGTAAATTTAATTTACAATAAGATTGATTCTATTCAATTTTTCGATCCGACGCATAATAACGGAGATATTTTGAATTTTCAAAAATCCCTCCTCTAAACCCCCCCTCTCTCTGGTCCGATTTCAGCCATTAACGAACTTGATCTCTCTTTTTACGTAAAACGCTTAAATATGAAGTTTGGTAACGATCAAACAAAAATTAAGACCACTAGAGCGTTAACAGACAAATATATATATATATATATATATATATATATATATATATATAATTTTTTAAGGAACTCATGTTCGTCATCTCCTGGTTAGGATCGATGGACATTTGAGGAAATTTGTCAAAACTCGCGTCATGAGTACGACCTCAATAGCTGATTTCCCTTAAGGGAAATCTGCTAAAAAATGCATATATCTGAGTTAATAATCAAGATAATGTAAATTGTACATAACATTTCTCCCCCTCTAAACCCACCCACCCTCTAGTCCGATTTTAACCGTTAACGAACTTGATCTTTCTTTTTGTATAAAACGCTTATATATCAAGTTTGGTTACGATAAGACAAAATTTGCGACCGGTAACAGACAAATATATATATATATATATATATATATATATATACATATATATATATATACAGTTTTGTACAGACCCCATTTTCGGATCCCCTGGGTAGGATAGATGAACATTTCAAGAAACTTTTCGAAAATCGTGTCATGTGTACGACCTCAATAGCAGATTTCAGGAAATCAATATTTTCCGTTATTATAAATCAGATAGAAAGATTGCATACAAATAATCTTGTAGCAAAGTTAATATAGAAAATTAACTTTGCAACAAGATTATTTAAATGACGTTCCGTAAACCTTTTCTCTTTCGTAAATATTATCTAAGATAATTTCTTTTCATAAATTTTCAGGACTCAGTAATCCTTCCTCCACTCACAGTCAAAGAAGTTTACAACGCTGTCATGAGCCACTCACCAAGGGGACCATAAGAAATTCAAAGGTTTGTTTATACCCTTTAAATAATAAATCATTACTATCAGTTGTTATCAACATGTCATCAATAAAATATCGTCCCTAATAAAAAGGTATCATAAAACAGACATACACACTTTTCTATGTCGCGAGCTCATTGCTATCATTGGCTGTGGGGTTTTCTCAACCCCGCCCCCGCAGTCTAATGCAACTTCCATGTAGAATGGTATTGTTATGCAAACCAACCACTGAAATAACTTAGGATTCCAACTGTTCTCCCCGATTTGCAATACTATCAGACACGCCGCACTCTGTAAAAATCAATGCGATCTCATAAAATTCATTCCTATCACATTTGTCCAACTATCAATTAGACTCAGTTGAAAAAAAGTGGACTTTAATACGTGTATTACGATTGTTACAGTGCGATTGTTAATATCCTAACATTTCTTAACACATTCGACACTACAAAGTACTCATATTCCTAGAATAGATCAATGTTAAACTTCATTCTAAAAATGAGCTGATTTTCCACTTGCTGTTATAGCAAAGTTGTGACATTATCTCACCACATATTATGTATTTATATGTAAAAAGTCCGTCACGCAGGGGCTGCGTTAACTAAGCAACTTCCCAAGTGCGTCACGTTTTTGCATTTATCTCAAAAATTAAAAGTTCAATGAGAACAATATTTGGTATTTAAGCTTCAAATAAAATGCTTCATAACATAATAGAATATTATTAATATGAGATGAGTAGGAGAGGGGGTTTACTTAAGACCAAAAACTTAAATATGCAAATATCTCAGTTAATATTCGAGATAGTTAAAAAATGTGCATGAAAACATTTATAGAACATTAAATTTTCAATAAGATTGGTTCTATGTTATTTTTCGATCCGACACATAATAACGGAGATATTAAGAATTTTCGAAATTCTCCCCTCTAAGCCCCCCTCCCCCTGGTCTGATTTCAGCCGTTAACGAATTGAACTGTCTTTTTGTATAAAACGATTATATATCAAGTTTAGATAAGATAAAACAAATATATTTATATATATATATATATATTAAATATATATATACAGTTTTGAACAGACCTCATTTTCGTCATCTCCTGGTTGGGATCGATAGACATTTCCTCAATTAACCTCAATAGCTGATTTCCCTTAAGGGAAATCTGCTAAAATTGAGGACTAGAAGGGGTAGGAGGTGGGGGGTGGTAACTTGATAAGTATTTGAGTTGACGATAAAACGCATAGAACAATAATTGTAGACCATCAATAGCTTTTTTTTATTTATTTATATATTAATGTCAACATTTTGCAACTTAGGCTAATCGGGACGGGTTATCTACAGTTTACCACCCTTTTCTAGCCAGGATGGGATTTTAGGACGTTATTTAATGAATTTCGCCACTAAATAATTTCCTTTGCCCTGGCGAGAATCGAACTCGCCACTCTAGGTTTGCCATGTGAGATAAAGATCAACGCTTTAACTCGCATGGCTAACCTGAGCCCCGACCATCAATAGTTTAACAAGATTGGTTCTATAATATTTTACTATGCCATTCTATATCAAGTTTCAGCCAACAACAAATATGATTTTTAGTGCTGACAAAAATGGCTAAATATTGAATATGGTATATATCAATTAAACGTTCTATTGACCCATCAATTTAAATAGAGAATATGTGGTAAGGTGAAATCCCGTGTTTCATAGCAGCACACGGGAAATCTGCTTATTTTACGTAGCTCCTGAGTGGCGGACTTTTTAATCATAGAAATAGAAAATATGAGGTGAGATAAAAATACTAGTGCCAAACCAGCGTGAGAGACTTTATTTGACTAATGCGAGATACGCGTTGACGTAGAGGCTTCACGCCGAATCAAATTAAAATGGATCCAAAGTGGGAGGGAGCGGTCATCAAAACATGTCTTCGGGCATTTATTATCAACATTTATCAAGAAGAAAACATCATCCTTCAAGTGGTGTAGCTCCGTGTAAGAAATTGTCCATTGCATTTCTTAACATATCTTTTGTATATTGGTGATATGCATAGTAGAATATTTTAGTAGGAAAAATAAAATAAAACGTGCTAGCTCTGGAGTTGCACAAAGATGACATCATTCCATGACGTGGGAAATCTGCTTAGTGCGATCTGCGGCATTGGCAGACAACAAAGGCAGCGAAGATAGAAACGGCCGAGAGAACGGAAGACGCCTCCAGTTGCCGTTATGCCGGCGAAGACAAGGAGTATGGCAACCTGTTATTGGATTCACGACAGGTCTCGCTAGCCAGCCTTGACTGGGAGGCACCAGGAACTATCGCAACCCCCACGGCGATTACAACTTAAATAGGCAGATTAAAATAGCGAGAAAAGTATTCGCCGTAACGATGAATTGTTCATGAGGTGATTGGAAGTAACGGTGACAGATAATAGCAGTCTATCTACTCGCAGTTCATCAAGATCTAAAGGCCAGACCTTGCAGTTGCAACCATTGTGTTCTTTCGGAAGCTGCTCTTTCATGTTACTGTACCCATTCAAATCCATAAGATGCTTGAGGTCCACGTAATAGGATTTCTAGGCCTCCCACTTCCCGTATGTCCTATGACCTTACCTTCCAATATATTTCTGAAGAAACCGTTGTGTCTTATAATACGCCTTAGAGGTTTCACTCTGCAAGTTTCTATGGACTTGATAAAACCTTAACCTCATTTAGAACTTTTTAGACTAATTTCTTCTGGCGTTCTGTTCCTAATCCTCATTTCCGTGTCTTCCAATCTATTATATTCCCTTAGGCGAAGAGTCCAACTTTCGCTCCCGTAATGTATTACACTCCAAAAGACTTAAGAAACGTTATTGGTATCCATGCTTAAATGATTATTAGCTAAAATACTCATTTTGTTTTGGAAGGCTTGTTTAGCAAGTAAAATTCTTCTGCTGACCTCAGCTCTACTATCATTGTCTTCAGTGATGATACTTCCTAGCTAACTAAAATCCTGAGAATTCCTGAGATTTATTTAAGCATTATTGCAAATCGCTTTAATAGGAACTTCCTTAATTTGTCTCCCCTTCCACGGCCCAAGTAATCATTGTCTAGGTCTTATCACGAGATGATGGTTTCGACCGAAGTTTCTATAGTCATGTCCTTAGAAGCCTGAGAATCGCTCAGTTGTGATAATCTGAGGTAGCTATCAGAACTATTAGCGAAACGTTGCCAGGTCGAAAGCTGAATTCCTCGGAAATCGTCCTAAATTCCAAACTTTGGCAATTAGAAACATCCTGACATTAAATTTTATCTTATGTTGGGGAGTATTGTGACTTCGTATTCTGCACCTACCCCTTTGAACTAAATCAACCACAGGGAAAGGGGGAGGGTTAGAGGGGGAAATTTTGTGTAGGACCTTTTACATAACTTATACAATTTTGAACGGTCCTCATTTTCGGTCAGATAGGTTCCATGGACATTTTTCAAAAAATTGCGTCTTGAGCACAACCTAAATAGCTAATTTTCCTGAAGGGAAATCTGCTAAAAGTACTTATACATGGGGAGGTGTAAAACTAGCTGTTTTCACAATCCCAAATGTAAAGCTCAAACATTTTAAGGACAACGTGACAGAGGTAGAGACTCAACGCCGAATCTATGAAAATGGATTCAAGGAAGATGGAGGCTTTTCAAATACATTACCATCGGGCATTTATTATCAACATTTGACATAGAGAAAACGGAAGTGCTGCAGCACCGGGTAAGAAATTGTACATTCCATTTCTCAACATCTCTCTTAAATATTAGGCTTATTAGTATGAATCAGAAAATAAATCGTGCATAAAAGCCGTTAGTGCTGTAGTTGCACAAAGCTGACATTATTTGGGTTTCATTCGGTGGCGTGGGAAGTCGGTACACGCGTGATCATGAAACAATCTCAAAAGCTGAATTCCCTTAAGAGGAATCTCCTACAAATTGGGGATTGTTTTTGGCAGTTCGGCAGCGTGCTGAAACTGCATTGTCGTCCCCAGAAAACAGCTTAGTTCGCTTGATGGAATTATATTAGTCTTACAGAATGGAGTTATATGATTTGTTCCAGCCAATATATCTTCTGCCCTGTTAAATGTGTGTATATATAGTAACATGTTTGTCATAATTATATATCAATAGTAATATTTATACATACCATATGTTGTATAATAAAGCAGGATGTAGCTCTGATATGTAGGATAAATGTTAGTCCGGGACGAGAGAAGGTTGTATAGTCGGCTTGCTCATCTTGTATTCAGGTGAGGACAGCTCACGAACAGGGAAAGGTCCCACGAAGATGGAGAAACTCTGCAACATCTCCCCTGCCGGAGCCCAAATTTTATGCACAACATGTTACTTCACTTAGCGTAATTAACGCATTTCGTGACTCTATGCAAATTATATCTCTACGGACCCAAAAAAACAAAAACGGTGTAGGCTTTCCGCTTGATTATCAGAACACGTCACCTGTTGAATCAGTCCCGGGGCCACCAAAATAACAGGCCGGATTTAAGTAATTTGCGACTCCAAACACGAACGTGCCCTTCAAAAAAAATAAATTTTATCAAATTTAAATTAACACGCCTCTCTCATTTACATTTATTTTAGAATATCAATCTCGATGAAATCCTTGTTTTTTGTAACAATACTCCATCGAATGAGTATAGTTGTTGCATTTTCATATCTCATATTTGGTTTTAAAGAGAGATAAATGGAATCTCTGGGCGTTAATATAGGCCACATCGATACCAATTGGAACACAGATTGGTTTGACATCTAAATCTTTTTTTTTTTTTATTTTTTTTTTTTTTTTTTTTTTTAATTATCATTGAAAACAAGTTATATAAGTACAAACTTATTTATTTATAACTGAATTCTCCAAACTCATTATGAGTAAATAATGTGTGGCTACTTCTAGGTATCCAAAGATCTTATTCGTCCCACTATAATGAATTCCATCCCAAACATGAGTAAAATAAAATGTAGCGACTTTGAGGAGGCATCGAGAAATTAAAATCGTCACTGTATAATGTAGTCTATCCTGAACATAAATAAACAAGGTGACTACATTAAGGTGGTCATCAGGGATCAAATTTGTCACAGTATTTTGTATTCCATTCTGGACAAGCGTAATCCAAATTGTGACGATTTTCAGGAGGCTTCCAGACATCAAATCCGACACAACACAATGCATTCCACGTGAATTATACAAAGTGTAGCACAGGGTGATGAGTTTGAGGAAGCATCCAGAGATCAGAATCGTCACTGTATAATGTGTTCCACCATGAAGACGAGTAAACAAAAGTGTGACGACTTTGAGGGAGCCTTCAAACCTCAAATCCATCCAAACACTATGTATTCCATCCTGAACATGAATAATTTTAAGTTTCACACAAGGTGATCATATTTACAGAGGTATCAAGACATTAAAATCGTCACTGTATAATGTATTCTATCCGGAACATAAAAATAAAGTGTGGCGCAAGCTGACGACTTTGAGGGGGCTTTTAGACTACATATCCGACATACACAGTTTATTTGATATCGTCACTTTTAACAGTTATGCTGTAATCATCAAAACTCTAAGTGATGTCAATTTTTCTGTTGCGCGATCTCTTTACCTTCTATTTATTAACTTCCTAATTCTGGATGCCTCCAGAAATGAAATCCCCCAACCACAATGTATTCCATCTTGAACATTAATAAACTAAAGTGTGACGATTTTGAGGATGCCTCCAATAATTAAATCCGCCAAACAGAATGTATTCCATCCTGAACGTTAGTAAACTAAAGTGTGACGACTTTGAGGATGCCTCCAGAAATCAAATCCGCCAAACACAATGTATTCCATCCTGAACATTAGTAAACTAAAGTGTGACGACTTTGAGGATGCCTCCAGAAATCAAATCCGCCAAACACAATTTATTCCATCCTGAACATGAGTAAACTAAAGTGTGACGACTTTGAGGATGCCTCCAGAAATAAAATCTGCCAAACACAATGTATTCCATCCTGAACATTAGTAAACTAAAGTGTGACGATTTTGAGGATGCCTCCAGAAATCAAGTCCGCCAAACACAATGTATTCCATCCTGAACATTAGTAAACTAAAGTGTGACGATTTTGAGGATGCCTCCAGAAATCAAATCTGCCAAACACAATGTATTCCATCCTGAACATTAGTAAACTAAAGTGTGACGATTTTGAGGATGCCTCCAGAAATCAAGTCCGCCAAACACAATGTATTCCATCCTGAACATTAGTAAACTAAAGTGTGACGATTTTGAGGATGCCTCCAGAAATCAAGTCCGCCAAACACAATGTATTCCATCCTGAACGTGAATAATGTAAAATATTACGCAAGGTGACGGCTTTGAGGAGGCATCGGAGACACCAAACTCGTCACTGTGTAATGCATTCCATTCTGAAAATGAGTTAACTAAAGTGTGTCAATTTTTAGGAGGCTTCCAGACATAAAATCCGTCAAAACTCAATGATATTTTATTTTCAAAACATCTAAATTTGTTAAAAGCAATAGCCTATGATATTCTTAATGTGAGAGAGGAAAATACAATATAATATCAATATTATGTAATTTTTTATTGGTTTTTTAATTGTGTTCCTAATTGTTCTTATTTAATGTTTTTTTGTAAAGTTTAATTTTCATTTTCTTATTTAAATTTTAATATGTATATATATTATTATATAAAATTGTTAAATGTTCTGACAAAATGCACATATAAATACGCATGCATGGGATGAACAGAAAATAAGATCCCTCCACATAGGGTTTCTATGTAGAGGAAATACATAGAAAAAATTCAATGTATTCCATCCTGAACATGAATAATACATAGTGTCAAGCAAGGTTACGACTTTCAGGAGACATCGAGAAATCAGAAATATCCTTGTATAATTTATTTTATCACATGAATAAAATAAAGTGTAACATAGGGTGATGAATTTGAGGAGACATCGAGACATCAGAATCGTCACTGTATAATGTTTTCCACCCTGAACACGAGTAAACTAAAGTGTGACGACTTTGAGGTAGCCTTCAAACCTCAAATCCGACCAAACACTATGTATTCCATCCTGAACATGAATAATACTAAGCTTCACGCAAGGTGATCCTATTTACAGAGGTATCAAGACATTAAAATCGTCACTGTATAATGTATTCTACCCGGAACATAAAAATAAAGTGTGACGCAAGCTGACGACTTTGAGGGGGCTTTCAGACTACATATCCGACATACAAAATTTATTTGACATAAACTCTTTTATCAGTTAAGCTCTAATCATCAAAAGCCCGTCACGTAGAAACTGAAAGAGATGTTCATTTTTCTGTTGCGCGACCTTCTATTTATTAACTTCCTAATTCCCATATAAACATTATAATAATCTTTCCACGCACACCAATTCTCTAACCCTCTCCCTATTTAATGTTTTTCGATCAGACTATATAAAAACTGTAGTACATTGTATTTTCGATTCTACCCCCTGTGAACTCCCCCCCTCCCTTCTTCTCTTGGTCCGATGTTAGCAAATAACGATTATCTAACGACTTTTAGAGTTGTATGAAACGGATAGATATCGTGTATGACATTGATCAATAAAATATTTCGAATGCAGAACGCAAAACCTTAACTTATAACGTAAGTTTGCATTATCTGGCAAACATCTGTTGAAGACAATATTGGGTACTTTAGAGTATTCACGATATATCAGCTTATTATTAAGGTGAGATTAGAAGAAGTGGGGTTCACTGAAGACTGAAAACAAACAAATAACTCTATTAAAATTGGAGTTATATAAAAAAAGTCCGTCACGCAGGGGCTGCGTAAACTAAGCAGATTTCCCTCGTGAAGTTTAGCAATAGATAAATCTACATACTGGTAACACAACACCACCGTGAATAAATACAAACGGAAATAAGAAATGTTTCATCCGATTTCAATAACCTGCCGACAGGAAGCGTTAGGTTAGAAATGTAAACAAACGGTCTGCCCGCTTCACACTAGATAGAAAAACAATTACTGAAATATATCAGAATATAAAATATTAATTTTATTGAGAGCTATTTACTATACCTAGTACTGCAATTAATAATGAGTCAGAATAATTGTTATCTCAATCAATCAAATTTCCAGTCAAAACCTTAAGACGAGGCGGGGGGGGGGGGTCACCAGGACATATTTGCATGTATCTCGTATAATAAAGGTCTCTTGAATACAATTTTTATTGTTTAAACTACGAATAATGTGATTTATAATGCAGCAGAGCATTGTTTATGTAACATGAGTAGAGTTGGCGGTTTGCTGATGGCTGAAAACTGGAAAATGCAAATATCTCGGTTAATATTCAAGATAGAGAATGCATGTATACGACAATATTTATAGTAAATTTAATTTGCAATAAGATTGATTTTATACAAATTTTCGATTCGACGTATAAAACGGAGATATTTCGAATTTTCAAAAATCCTCCCCCTTCCACTGGCCAGATTTCAGCCATTAACTAACTTGATCTTCATTTTTACCTAAAACGATTAAATACCGAGTTGGGTGATGATTAAACAAGAATTGCGACCGCTAGAGTGTTAACAGGCAAATATATATATATATATATATATATATATATATACGGACCTCATTTACGTTATCTCCTGGGTAGGATCGATGGTCATTTGAAGAAATATTTCGAAAATCGCGTAATGAGTACGACCTCAATAGCTGATTTCTGAGGGAAATCTGCTAAAAACAATAGCTTAACTAATCTATGGTGAAATTTGAATGGGCGGTCTGACCTTCCACCACAGATTAGCTAAGTAAAATTAAATTGGCTAAATAAAATTAAAAAATAGCATTTATACGAAAACACGTTTACGACGAGATAAATTCTATAAAATTTTTATCAAACTCATAGTAACAGAGATGTTTTGAATTCTTGATTTCGAAATTGGCTTTGATTTTTTCGTGATCTCTCAAAAGGCGCCAAACTTTTCCCATTTAAATTCGCAAATGTCAAGTTCGCCATTCGACAAATTTAGCACAGAACGAGATACAAATGCCACCGCTCAGTTATGATAATGAGTCCTCGGCCCTAACAAGGTTTACCGATATAAATACTGATAAGACGGCAATCGGACGAGTTTATTGATAAACAGCTGTCAAATAGCCCTGATCCGTGAGAACGCTGCCCTACAACCACCTGTCCGCCCACTCTACCATTCCTCCACTTCCAATCCCGTAATTAATTTGGCAATCTATAAACATTACATACACTAACAGCGTTGTTTTCCTTAAAGGATTTTTCTTTTACTTTTTTATTTTTTGTTAGAATACGTAAGTAGATTTTTAAGTCAACATTATGTTAATAAAATATCCTGTGGAGACCTCAACATCCATTCCAGTTCAGATTACAAGCATTATCATACTCAACTTTGCATAGATTAGTGGCAGGGTTTGATTTTCCCATGGCAAATCCTATGCAACATAATGCTGATTTTGAGATGAAATATGTCTAATGTTGGAGATAGGGATTCGTGGTTCTCAGCTTAAATATTTCAAAAAAATAAGGCATTAAGAATACTACTGTGAGTATCCTGGAGATTGGAAAGGAGCTTTGAAAAATCCTAAATGGTGACATCTCTCAGAAACGTTTTACGCGTATCACAGTAAAAGTACAGTCAATAATTGGAATTTAAGTTTCAAAGTTCATGATAAATCAGCTCATTCTTAACATGCCTAATGAAAGCTGAATACAAAAAAAAAATGGAGATGTCTCGGTTAATATTCAAGATAGAGAAAAAAAAATGCGTATGACAATATTAACAGGAAATTAAATTTGCAATAAAATTGGTTCTATACAACTTTTTGTTTCTACATATAATAAAGGAGATATTTCGGAGTCTCACTTTCTTACCCTCACCCCCTCCCACTCCCACTTTTCCAATTTCAGCCATTAATGAACACGAACTCTTGTTTGGCGTCAACTTCGAATTTTCAATTTTCTAGGTAGGGTCGGCGCAATTGAAGAAATTTTTCGAAATTCATGACATGGCACACTGGAGCGATCCTTCGACATTGAGGGAAAAATAAAAGTTTTAATTTGGGATTTTGATTGTATTGTTAGTACCACATACACCCTTTTCAATTGAGCAGATTGATTTTTAGCCATATTATTGCAATGGTTTTTACATAATGCCTGGTTATAATTGAGGCGGTCAACGTAAAAAGGGCGTATGGGCTCATCAGCCCCGTTTTACGCAGAACGCTTTATTCAATCCGGTATTTCGTATAGAGTTCAGTGGTGCATGTTTCATCGCAATATCTTGAAAATTGACGTTGGCACACCTGTTTTTGTGGTGTAATGTCAGCTGGTTTTCACTTCCAGGTCTTGACTTGGAGTTAGTGGTTATGTTAGTATGTTTTTGATGCAGCTATTTTGCTTTCTGATGCCAAAGGTGGCCAAAATAGAAATTTTCTAATGTGTAAGTTCACTTCTTGGCTTGCAAGGGATATCTAAATGTTATTAGATATTCTTCCAGCTTACAAATTCTCATTATTAAATTAAATACATAGTTATTTTTTTTTTCTAATTTTTATTCTAGATATATTTTTGTTTACAATTTTAGTATTGCGTTTGTGAACTTCAATTTATTAAAAAAATAAAAATTTATAAAACATATGTTGATATTATGTGTCTACAAATCACAATTGTCTACTTAGTAAGCGATACATAATCTGTATGTACACATTTAAAATTCATCCAACCGTTATATCGCATCGTAAAATTGCTGATGAGGTAGTTCAATAGAGTATTGGATGTGCTTTAAAATGACACCAGAATCAATATTCTAGGACCAGTAGAAACGGAGATATTAATGAATGTCCGGCTTACCCTATCACTCGCTCCAGTGTGCATGGGTTCAGCCTCAATAGTTAATTTCCCTCCAGAGAAATTTGCTAAAAACAGTTGCAATACATCCACCCTTTATGAAATAGCCCGTATATTTCACATTGTACCCTATCCCTCCCTTAAGCCCACCAAATTCTCAATTTTGGGGATACCTATAACAAAAATAAGCTTTAGTTTTTCATGAAGTGGGTCAAAACGTAGTTTTTGAAATTCTGGCAGTAACTCCACCTAAAAGATTAGGTATTATTAGAATCTATTGTAATTCCAGACACACCATATTGGGTTGCTGTCAATGAAAAGCTGGGAAAAAAATAATGGGAACTCAAGGGCTCATAGCTTCTATTTCAGGATGAGACAGAGTCCACATATTACTTCCTTGTTTTAAGTAAATGAAGTATATTAATCGAATCATACGTTACATATAAATTATAGGCATTAATTTACACTTCATGTGTGTGTATGTGTGGATGGAGATGTTTATATATGTATTATATACCTGTTTCTAGTTATAATTACTTGCATTTAGTACAATGTTCATTTATAACTTTTACTTTTGTTATTTGGCATTGTACAGAGCAAATCACTTTTGATGTGATGTCCAGAAATAAATCAAAGTGTTTTCGTCCACTGTATGTTACTATGGACTTTTCTAGACAGGTTGGGACTAAGGATTTAATTTAACGAGTTTGTTACAAAATAAATTCTTATTTGCCAGGTGGGAATCGAACTCTCCCTTGTAGGTTTACCAGAAGAGATAAAGACCTTCGCCTTGGAACACATGGATAAACTGAGCCCCTTGACATGCTTTTTTAATAGTCTTAGATTTATTGAAGTATGACAGAAATTCGTTCCCACGTTAAAAAGACAAAATTCCTCATCTTTAATTATTCTTTCAGGAATATCACCGTTTTATTTTATGCTTACATAGGAGTCATCGTGTTCTTTATCATTTTTTAGACACAACACTTCCTTTCAATATTCTCGTGTTCTTTCTCATTATCATAAATCTCTCAAGGTTATCACATTATTTATTGGGTTTAAAAGTTTTGATGTTTCTCTTGACTATAAGCATGATTGGTGGTATATACTCTGATCTATATTTTTGTAGTAATAATCCCCGAATCGTAGAAGGCGATACTAAAACTCAAATCGCATAATTAGTAAATAAATTGAGGAATTTTAATATATCATACTCATATGGTAAGATTAGAGTGGCGAGTTCGATTTCCACCTGGGCAATAGGAATTTATTTATTTTTAGTGACGAATACATGTGGGACATAGCATTCTTTGTTCCACTCTGTTCTGAAAAGGGAGGTAGTCCGTAGATAATCCAATTAGCCATATTGCCAAAAAGAAGACATTCATAAATAAGAAAAGAGAAATATGACATAACTTAAAACTGTCTGACAAATTTTGGCGGAGTGCCATCGAACATTTGCGATTAACAATATAATCTGACCGATTAAGATAGCCGATTATTTTACAATAAAATCTTTCCTAACGATGTATTTAAAACATAGAATTACAACTCTGCAGTGTACACAAGCTGACTACAAATCTTGAGAAAACATGTAAGACTCTAGAAAACTATTTAGGCTTCCCTATGAAAATATAGATATGCGAATGTAACACCTACCTTCATTAAAGTCAAAACTAATATCATAACTTTCAAATCCAATAAATGATATGACGACCTTGGCCTCGGGTTAGCCATGTGAGCCAAGGCGTTGGTTTAATGAACTTGGTAAAAGTAGTGTTGTAGGTCCGATTCAAGAATCGTCAACAGGAATTTATTCAGTGACGAACTCGTTAAATAAAATCCTTAGTCCTCCCTTGGCTAGAAAAGGATGTTAACTCTTAGAGCATCGATCCCGTTTAGTCGGAGTTACATGAAGTGCACGCAAATAAATAACATTAACCTTTGAAGATCTACGGTACCAGAAAGAATAAGCTAATACAGAAACGTACTGTGGTACATAAGAAACGAAAATGGAAAACTGGAAGGAAACTCAAGTGGAAATTTAGTGTTCATATTGTTCTTAAAAAAATCATTCATATACACCGTTCTTTAATTTGTTTTACACGAACACCATTTTTTTTAATAGACTTAATTAATTGAGCTGTGTTTTAATGAGTAAAATATTTTTATTGTTGATTGTTATATTATTAAAAGAAGTGCGTGAAGTATCCAAAGGAGTTCTTTGTCAATCTTCTTCGGGCAGTTTTACGTTTGATTATATTGAGCTTCCTGGATTTATTTATTAATCACCTGATTCGACTTTTAAGTATAGCCTTCGTTTTGGAAAGTACTAATCCGTCTACACTGCTCAAAGAGCTTTGTTATTTTTCAAAACAAGAAGAGTATCTAATCAAGAAAACGATTTAGACTCCAACAAAAATGTAGATCTTAGAATATAACAATAACCTTCCTTAAGGTCAAGAGAAATATCAAGACATTTAAAGTCGATAATAATAACCTTGAATGATCTGCTGTACGAGAAATAATAAGAGAATATACAAAGGAACTGTTGTGTCTAAACAATTATGAAAAACTGGATACAACCATAATTAGAAATCCAGTATTTACATAGTATATAAACAATATTCTTTAGTTTTATTTCAACAAAGATTTAAATTCATTTTTTAAAGACTTAATACAATCTGCTATGCCTCAATGAGAGCACTATATTATGTTTATTGTTGATTGTTAAATTATTAATACAAATGCGTGTCGTTTCCAAAGAACGGAGAACACAACATATAAATATACTCCCACGCTCGAGGGTTATTCTGTGGGTATATTTTGGAAATAAATTTAAATTTTGTTGTAAATAAACCATCTTCTCAAAAATACCTTCTAAAAGAACGTCACG